>ML281224.1:0-68065 GCA_005239495.1 Nicotiana undulata | reverse complement strand
GATTTTTGGGAGTATCCTTTATTCTAAGAAGGGGTCATCGTCCAGGCCGAGGGTCCTGACCAAGGCGTTGACTTCCTGAAACTACTTGTGCCAAAGTAGGGAGAACATGAGCCGAGGGTCTCATTGCTGAGAATTTAGTTAGCCATGCTAAGGTATGATACATGAGCGATGAGAACCATGAAGCGAGTGACACCTTGTGGATTGGGCCTATTCGATCAGGTTGGGATCGAACCCGTGCCGATCACACGGTGACTAAGACAGAAATAGGTCAGGACAATTGGAACTCCCAAAGTATAAAGAGAAGTATTTTTTTTAAAAGAAAAGAATTTCTTTTGAAATATTCATAAATTACTATTATGCAATTATTTTAGAATTGTTCTTAGAAGCTTTATGTTTTCTATGCATTTAGATACTTTGCTCGTAATGTTTATTGTATTAAAGTTTGATCCCCTGTATTTGAGACTCACTGAATACAATGGATGGTACTGACGTTCTCTTTTAGGAACCTACGTTAGTCTGCGGTACAACGTAGGAACCGGTTTTGCAGGCGAACAGGCTACTGGTTAGGACTTCCATCTCTTCCAGTGCTATTGGTGAGCTCCACTTTTGTTTGTGGAGTATTCCTTAAAGTCATATTTATCTAGCTATTTCTTTGTTTACTTAAAGAACTGGCCAGGAAATCTCATGTCCTGAGCAGTGCGTCAGTTTATCAGTAGAGGCTTCATAGACATAGTCGTGGGGTTAAGATTCAAATGTTTTTTTATAATAACTTAGTAGTATTTCATTGTTTTCTATGAATAAAGTTTTGGAGTTGGTTTATTTTAGATATTTAGATTAATTAAAAGTATTTGATTATAGTATTGCCTTATTGCATATAAATTTGAAGTTATAATTGATTTGATAAGCGCAGATGGTTCGCCCGGTCATGTTTAGTGACCAGGTTCCGGTCCCGGCTTGTTTAGAAAAAGGGTCGTGACAAACTGCAAAGTTGGATATAGACGAACGTGGTTCATCTATCGATCGAAAGTTGTATGGGGGAATGATTGGCTCATTGTTGTATCTCACTGCTAGTAGACCTTACATTGTTTTCAGTGTAGGCCATTGTGCAAGATTTCAGTTAAATCAAAAGGAGTCTCACTTGACTGCTGTCAAGAAAATTTTGATATATCTAAAAGGCACCACTGATCTTTGGCTTTGGTATCCAAAAGATAGTAATTTCAATCTTGTGGGATATGTTGATGTTGATTATGCAGGTTTTCTTGTGGATAGAAAGAGCACCTCAGGTATGACACACTTTCTTGGCTCATGTCTTGTCTTGGGCCACCAAAAAGCAAAATTCAGTGGCCTTATCTACTGCCGAAGCTGAGTATGTTATTGTTGCTTCAATTAATGGACTTTGGAATTTATGTTGGTTGTATCCCCATTTTTTGTGATAACACTAGTGCAATCAGTATGACCAAGAACCTGGTTCATCACAAGAGAACTAAGCACATAGATGTTAGGCATCACTTTTTGAGGGATAATTATGAAAAGGGGTAGATCACTGTAGAATTTTGTGCTACTGACAAACAAATAGTGTACATCTTCACAAAAGCCCTAAGTAGAGATCACTTTGAAAGGAACATGTTAGAATTAGGGATGATTAAGATCACCTAAAAGGACCAGTTTAGAATTTAAAAAAATGAAAAAAAAAATTGGTTAGAAAATCTGGAGTATAAAACCAGATTAATTTTTGCTCAGTCTCATACTTTAAATAGTATACTCTTGTTCCATGTGTTAAAATAACTCATTAATCTCTAATGATATTTTCTCTAGTTTGGCGAATTTAGACTTATACAAGAGAATTCTTAGTGAAGAACCTAGTTCATCGAGATAACACGGTATGTTTTCTACACTCTACATAATTTGAAATAATAATATTTGAATCATGAGCAGAGACCTACCTAAGTCCATATTCCTTTTAAACTTATATGTTACTAGTGAACCAGTTCCATTCAAAGACTCCTAACTGTCTTAAATCACCTAAATACTAGGGAAAGACTCCAACGTCTTTTCAAAACTAATATTTCAGTTTGATTAGACTTCTAAAAGTCTGATAAGCATGGCGTTACCCATTTATAACCCCTCCTTTTTAAATTGATCATCACCACCTCTGCCTTCACTCCAAAATTTTCAAGTCGTCGAAATACTCTCCATCTTCTCTCATCATCCAAGTTTCAATTTACCTCTCGTCTTTCTTCCACAACCAAGCATAACAATGACTAGTGAAAATCCTGGTACACCCCCACCATGCTCATCATCTTCAAACACTCCTCAGCCTAAGAAAAGATGAGCAAAGATGCTTGCTCGCAAGACAGTGGCTGGGAGTGCATTATCAAAAAAATTTGACGCACAACTAAAATCTAGCCAAGCCCAAGAACCCTAGAACTTTGAAGACTCCTTCAAGTCTACGACTGAGGAGGAAGAAACTGGGTCTCCTAATACAGAACAGATAACCTCTAGCCCAAATGCTACTACCGAAGTCATTTCTGGGTCACTGAAAATCTGGAGAATAGGTTTATTTTGTTTGGATCTATGATGGATATAGAAAATTCTGAGTCCAGAAGGATAGGTGGTAAAAATAAAAAGGAAAAATAAAAAGAGAGTGAGGGTGCTCGAAGTGAAGAAAGGGGAATGGGGAAAAGAGTGGTTGATTCTTCATCCACTTCTGATACAGGTAGAATGGCTATTTGTGGAGCATAATCAGATAAAGTGGAGGAAAATGTCAAGAAAACAGGGGGGAGTGGGTCTGGCAAAGCCGCTGAAGGGCTGGTTAAACTTGGACAAAACGTAGATGAACCTGGTTCATCAGTTGAAGAAACCCATGCAGACCTATTGAAGAAAGTGAGTGAGACCTACAATCCCAAGAAGAAGAGAACTTCCAAGGCTAAGACCCCTGGAATTGCTAGGGCTAACAAGAAAAGGAAGGTTGTCCCTTCTGACACTATTGGAATTCCTCACACAATAGGAAGAGCCACAAGAAGTCAGCTGAAGCAGAGTTGCAACAAGCCTTAGAAGAAAGCACGAAGAAAAGGGTGGACAAAGGAAAGAAGAAGGTGGGTGAGCCTGTTGAGGCTGTTGATGAGATGGACCTGGTCCATCGAGATGAAGATGTGATTACAGAAGTGGAGGTTCAGACTCCCAAGACCAAGAAAGCCAAGACTTCCAATAAGAAGTCTACTTCTATGTCAAAATCTGTTGAACCATCCACCTTGGCAAAAAGGACCAAGTTTGCAGTGAAAATCGAACAAGTAAAAATTACTGAGGAAGAGGAATGGAGTGGAGAAGAGGAAGATGGAGTAGACACTAAAAAGGACAAGATGACCAAGTTTGGCAAAAGGACAATTCTGAAGGGTAGACTCCTCATGGATTTGGAGAAGGAAGGGATGGTGTTGCTGTTGGAGAAATTGGAAGTGCACGACTATAAGGACATGGTCCTTCAGATGGATGGAAGGTTGGCAATGAGTGAAATTATTGAGTTTATGGCAAATGTTGAAGTGAAGGATGTAAGGTTACCATCTTGGTGAAAGGGGTGCAAATTTATTTCGATGAAAAGGAGTTGGGTGAAATTCTTGGCGTACATGCAGAGGGGTACAATGACTACACAAAGCTGAAATGGACAAGCCTAGAAAATCTTCTTACTGCCCTTGCCATCATGTGATGACCCAATGGGTCATCTTATGTTTTAGAATTCAATTATGCGCTCTTTAGCCTTAAAAATCTCATTTTTACCCTCCTCTATTTGCGCGCGTAGTCCGAGCGTGATTTCCATAAAGATTTTATGTTAAAAATTAAGGAAATAATTTTTTGCCTTAAAAGTTGATTTTAATTGACTTCGGTCAACATTTTGAGTAAACGGACCCGGGCCTGTATTTTGGCGGTCGCGGTGGGTCTGTAGTAAAATATGGGACCTGGGTGTATGTCCGGAATCGAATTCCGAGGTCCCTAGCTCGAGATATGAATTTTTGTTAAAAATTGAAAGACTGAAATTATAATGGTTTTAAGAAATTGGTTAATGTTTGATCTTGTTGGTATCAGATCTGTATTTTGGTTTCGGAGCTCGGTACAGGTCCGTTATGATATTTATACCCTATCTGTGAACTTTGGTGAGAAACGGAACTGATTTGACGTGATTCGGACGTCCGGTTGTGAAAATAGGAATTTCAAAGTGTTCTTGGGAATTTCACGTGATTTGGTGCTAAATTCGTAGTTCTAGGTATTATTTTGGCAATTTGATCGCACGATAAAGTTCGTATGATATTTTTAGACTTGTGTGTATGTTTGATTTGGAGCTCAGAGGTCTCGGGTGAGTTTCGGATAGGCTACAGAGTGAAATGAACTTAGAAAACATAGTGGGTGTGCTCCAGGTCTGCAGATCTCGCATTTGCGAGGTCTGGTTCGCAAATGCGAGCATGGGATGGGGCTGGGTAGTCTCGCATTTGCGATCCAGGTTCGCATTTGCGGAAGTCCAGGTTCGCATTTGCGACAAATAGTTCGCATTTGCAAAGGCTGCAGAAATGTGAGGGGTTCGCATTTGCGATACTTTTCTCGCATTTGCGAGCTTCGCAATTGAGAAGCTCTAGTTGCAAATGCCACATCTACAGCTGATAAGTCTTGACTTAGACAGGATTTTTCTCATTTTTCAAAACTTCCAAACACAAGAAACCCTCTAGGCGATTTTTCAAAGACAATTTCTTCCCCAAATCATAGGTAAGTGATTCTTAACTCGTTTCTTTCAATCTTTCACTTCAGTTTACAAGAACTCAACCTAAAATCTAGGAATTTCATGGTAGAAATTGGGGGTTTGGGTAGAATTAGGGATTTTGGGAAAATTAAAAATTAGACCTCAGTTTGGGGTCGGATTTCGAAACTAGTTACATATTCGGGCTCGGGGGTGAATGGACGAATGGGTTTTGGTCCGAACCTCGAGTTTTGACCAAGCGGGCCCGAGGTCGATTTTTTACTTTTGGGGGGAAATGTTGAGAAATATAAATTTATGAATTGAAATTGATTTCTTTAGCAATATTTGATGTTATTAAGTTAATTATGGCTAGATACGAGTGGTTCAAAGGTGGAAACTAGAGGAAAAACGGTAATTGAGCAGTGGCATGTGGATCGAGGTAAGTGTTGTGTCTAACCTTGACTTGAGGGAATTAGGAACCCTCGGACTATGTGATTATGTGAAATTCATGTGAGCGGCGTATATGCGAGGTGACGAGTACTTATACGTCGCCAAATTATCTGTTTTCCTTGATTTACTGCTTTCCTTGAATTGTTTTGTTTCCCGTCATAATTGTCATATGCTCTAAATGCTTCCATGCTTAATTGCTATGTGTTAATCAACATCTTATCCTGTTAGCTATGCTAGTTCTTCCCATAGGTCCACTAATCCTTGTTATTTGCTTAATTTGACTTGTTATACCTTTGAAATTGTGAATTGCTGGATTGGTCTCGCTGCGTAGTATTATTTGACTTGAGTTGATACTGATTAAGGTTTCCTTTGTTTGGTTCTGTTTGGTATTTATTTATCGCAAAAGCCTTGTGATTTTGACTGTAAATTTACTGTGTACATTTAGCATTTGGTACATATATGGTGGGATCGGGTAGCACGCTGCAACAGGAGGAATAAGGGAGAATTATTAAGGAGGAATATATATATATATATATATATATATATATATATATAATTTACTTTTATTGTATTTGTTACGGAGGAATAAGGGAGAATTTTTTTATGTCTGGTGGGATCGAGTTGCGCGCCGCAACAAAACTATATGTTTCTATTTCCTAAACTGCATTTCTTTCCGGTATTTCTTTCGTTATCTGGCATAGAAAGGATTGGTAAATAATGGACAATACTGGTTCACTCTAGAGTCTAGAGGTTGTGGCTATCGGTTTCAGTTGGTTGTTTGGTTCTATTCTGTATATTCTCTGTCATTTATATACTGTGTACAGGTTTTGTATAGATGCCCCTCCTTAGCCTCGTTACTACCTCATCGAGGTTAGGCTCGACACTTACCAGTACATGGGCTTGCTTTTACTGATACTACACTCTGCATATTGTGCATATTTTGGAGACGGTCCCAGCACGGGTCATTAGTGAGCTCGGATCGAATACCTGCGGACACTTGAGGCGCGGTTGTTCAGTGCTCGCAGCACTTGGAGTCCCCATCCTCTTTTCTATTGGCTGTAAAGTTTCATTCAGACAACTTTGTATTTATTTCAGACCATTATGTGTATTATTTTAGAAGCTCATGAACTCGTGACACCATATTCAGGGAATTGTAATAGACGATTGGTTGTTTAATTTCCGCATTTGTACTTAGAAGATATATCTATTATTTTGGTTAATTATCAATGTTACTGTTTAAACTGCTAAAAGAAGTAAAAATGTTCTAACGTTGGCTTGCCTAGCAAGTGAACTGTTAGGCGCCGTCACGATCCCGACGGTGGAAATTCTAGGTCGTGACACATCACCAGAAAATTCGTGACAATGAGGAGGAAAGTGAGCCCAAGGATGTGTACAAGAGTGGGATGAAGCCACCCCACAAGGTGCTATTTGAATTCATCAACAAGTGTGTTCATCCTAGGCAGGAAAGGAGGCACATTGCCAACTTCATGGACTTGGCTCTGATGGAATGCTTGGATAGTGGGAGGCCTATTCTCACGGCCCAAATTTCCCTTCGTTGGTTATCGTGATAGAACCTAGTCTTAGGGACTAGGTAAGCCTAACATTTACAGAATAATAACAATAATAAAAGAAATCTAGTAGTCCCGATATAGAAATCTTGACAGAATTACAATTTTTAAAAAACCGGTAATACAAGTCATAAGCTCTACGAATCTTCTACTACTTCTAATTATAACTGTTTGGAAATAAATACAACAATGAATGAATACTACAGGTAAGAAGGTGACTCTGAAGCCTCCAAACGCAGCAGCAAGTTACCTTGAGTCTCCTCGGCAATAATCCACGCAGCTACTAACAATATATATACCTGGATCTGCACACAAAAATGTGCAGAAGTGTAGTATGAGCACACCACAGCGATGCCCAGTAAGTATCAAGACTAACCTCGGTGGAGTAGTGACGAGGACTAATCAGGACACCACCGGTCTAACAAAATAAACTGACATGAATATAGAAATAACCGAACACTACATTTATCTAAGACTTCACGGAATAATTTACCACCATGAAAATATAATTCGGAAGGATATTTCATAAATTAACCAACGGGACAGCATAAAAGTACACAAAAAGGTGGACAGCAAAACAAGCCAAACCGGAAGAAAACACAACACACTAGTGAACACCAATAACTCAACCCTGCGTCTATTGTTCACATCGGGACTTAGCCATCAAAATAAATAAACTGGTGGAAACCTTTAAACAGCAGTTCATATTGAAAACTTGCAAATATAATCATTTCAGTTTAAAAAGATCTCCTTTGAAAAACACACTTTCTCAAGATGTATATATAAGTATATTTAATATAGAGGATTACTTAGAACATAGTTTCGTTCAAAATACGAATTTCCAAATATGCCTATCCAATAAATGGCTTTCAAATGTCATTTATGCAAGATGAATGCTTTTAAAATATGCCTTCGATATAAAAATCCTTCAATCATAATCTCCCTCGAAACCATTACTTTTCCAATAATACTTTTCAATAGAACCTTTTATTCATAGTCCCCTCAAGATAAATCTACCGGAATTCAGTCCGTAACTCAGGAATTGCCATACAGTACAAGAGAAACCTCAAGTCTTTCAATAATGCAGTAAGAGATCAGTATGAATATCTAAATTGAAACAACGGAATATCAACTCTTAACAAGTACAGAAAATGTCAAATAGGAAACAATCATGACGAAGCAAATATCAACAGAAAATATAAAAGAGAAGACAACAAAAGCAATAACAAGACATAAACAAGTGCGGGAAAAAATCAAACAGGAATCCACGGGCATAATAATACAAAGGCAAGTGCACGGCATCACCCTCCATGCTTTTACTCTCATCCTCACCAAAACAAGTGCACGGCATCACCCTTCGTGCTTTTACTCTCATCCTCACAATAAATAAATAGAAACATCACGGAATGTCCCCTCGTGCTAAAATATCAAAAACATGGCACGGAATATCCCCTCGTGCTAAAATATCATAAACATGGCACGGAATGTCCCCTCGTGCTAAAATATCATAAACATGGCACGGAACGTCCCCTCGTGCTAAAATATCATACACATGGCACGGAATGTACCCTCGTGCTAAAATATCATAAACATGGCACGGAGTGTCCCCTCGTGCTAAAATATCATAAACAACAGTTTGGCAAAGAAAATCAACAATAAGAACCATAAATCACAACATGCCGGCAAGGGAGTCAACAATGCAAACAACATCATCCCGGCAAGGGAAACAGCTATAACCAATCTCGCTTAAACAGTTAACCTCACGGAATAAAACTTAGCCTGAACAAAATTTCAGTAATAGGAAACATCAAGAAAATATCAGCAACATAAATGTTTATCAACCAGACCCAAGTAGCACTTAAGGGAAGAATCATATAAATCACAATGTACGACTCACGGGCATTCTTGACACCAACGAACAGATGTTCCCAACTACGGCTAAACAACTATAAAGCTAGATAACACTAACATAGTCAATTTGGCAGTTTTAGGAAGAAAATATAGCATGATGATAAGAGCGGTAAAATATTCAGCTAAGTCAATTAAGATCAAATAGCCAACGAAGGAATCAAAAAGCAAGAAATTCTAATTTAAGTAGGAAAGGATGAAATTAACAACTAGGGATTCAAATGTAACATTTACAATTCATACACATGTCACTTAAGAACCTACAAATCCTAAAAGGTCAATCTATATGCAAATAAGTTCGAGTACGCACTCGTCACCTCGCATACACGGACTACAATCAACAAGGAAGACTCAATCCTAAGGGGTAGTTCACCCACACAAGGTTAGGCAAGATACTTACCTCAAAGATGACAACCTGGTAGTCAAAAGTGATCTTCTCGGGCGAAAAGACCTCTGGACGGCTCAAAATCAACTAAAACAACTTCAAAATACACATAACACGTATAAGGAAAGATTCCGAATAATAAAGTTTCAATCTTTACAAATTTATGAAAATCGACCCAAAAGTCTACCCCCAGGCCCGCAACTCAAAACCCGAGAAATTTTATAAAATCCGATTACCCATTCCGATACGAGTTCACGCATACTAAATTTATCAAATTCCGATGTTATTTGGTCCTTCAACCCATGAATTTTTATTTGGTCCTTCAACCCATGAATTTTTATTTGGAAGTTTTCTTTCAAATCCCACAATTTCCTCAACCCAAAACACAAATTAAATGAAAAAAATAAGAACTAATTCATGGAATATATTTAACTCTAGTGGAAGAACACTTACCCATTCGATTTGTGTGAAAAACCCTCAAAGAATCGCCAAAAACCGAGCTCTAGAAGTCAAAATATGATAATAATGACCTAACCCTCGATTTTGGAATATAATCTTTCTGCCCAGATTTTTAAAGCATCGCGATCGCGGACCAAGAGATGCGATCGCATAGAGGAAATAATGTTGCTGGCTAGAACGGTTCTATGCGATCGCATAGTAGGAAGTAGGGTCACTGGTCAAATTAGTACTATACGGTCGCGAGCAAGCAAATGCGATCGCATTGTAAGGAATTTTATACTTCTGCGATGTGTGTGCGAGCGCATTGAATAAAAAGCTGAGCAGGTCAAATGATACTATGTGATCACGACCACTACTATGTGATCGCATAGAAGGAAACCAGAAGGCAGCATTATCAGTTCAAAAATAGGGAAAATGGACCTGAAACCCATCCGAAACACACCCGAGACCCCTAGGACCCCGTCTAATAACATAAAAAAGTCTTATAACCTAATACGGACTCGCTCGAGGTTTCAAAACACATAAAACAACACTAAAACAACGAATCAAACCAAAATCAAACTTATGAATTTTCAAAACTTCAAATATGAAAACTCGCGTCGAAACCTATCAATTCAACCCGGAATGACGTGAAATTTTGTATACAAGTCAAAAATAGCACAACGGATCTACATCCATTCACGAAATTTCATTCCGAGCCCGATATCAAAATTTCACCTATCGGCCGGAATTTGCCGAAATTCTAACTTTCACCAAATTACCTCAAATCACTCTACGGACCCCCAAAACCAATTCTGGACGCACCCCTAAGTCCGAAATCATCATACGAAGCTGTTGGCATTAATAAAACACATTCTGAGGCCATTTACACAAAAGTCAAACCTCCGGTCAACTCCCATCACTTAAGCTTTCAAAACTAAAAATTTCTTCCAATTCGACTCTGGATTATCCGGTAACTGAATTTAACCACGCACACAGGTCAATATACACAATGTGAAGCTTCTTATGACCTTACACCACTGAACGAAGCTTAAATTCTCAAAACGGTCGGTCGGGTCGTTACCCCCTCTTAAACAAACGTTCGTCCTCGAACGTGCCAAGATTCACCTTGAAATCATCTAATCACTGGTTGCACACTTCTAACACACACCCGCGGGCGAATCCCACGTCACTCCAACCCACATAAGCCTGATGACACAATCACAACTGCAATATAGCCTTCCCATAACTACCGATAAGCCTCATACCTCTACTGCTCATCTTCTACTCATTTACAAAAGACCCTGTTCTAAATCCATAATCGGCATTAGCCTCAACCAGCTACTCCACTCTTGACTACACCCACCAGGCACAACCATACAGTGAAAAACATCACACACGGGCTCAATATAGCACTTTTGATCACATTAGTTGTCCGAATCCAACTCAGCATTGGCAATTAGCCCCACCTCTGATCGGACTCTGTTCCAAACCTCATAATACTGATAGTGATGCAATAAACACGAAGACCTCATTATTAAACACTCGAGTCACCAGGCCACAACTAACACTGCTGGGCACACATCTCGCAAGCTAACACTAAAAAAGCACATGACAAAATGACTGGATATGAATGTAGAAACATATAAAGGAACTATCAAACAAGCCTATAGGCATAACTCTCTATCAATACTGACTTACCAAAAGCAATATAACAAGGAAGAAGCAAAGCATATGAAAAAATCACAAGGATTCCATCCTAATAAAATTTCCACTACGGTACTCAACCCGGTCCAAACATATCGAATCACAATTATCACGAGGACCTCGCCCTCAACTCTGAATCATATACCGAAAATATATCACACCAATTGAAATTCCTTCACTAATTCATCTCAGCTGATAAAATCACAACGCTAACTGAACTCACATCTCGATGGAGTATCAAATCACAACTCGTAAACAAAATACTCGGGAAAATCACATAAGTCTTACCACGAAGAACAACCAGGACTCCCTTCCAGTTTCACTACTATCAAGAATGGATAAAACAACGATAGAAACGGGCTACTACTCATAGAATCTCCCAACATGAGCAAACACAAAATGGAGTGCAAACATGAAACTCAACCATAAATGAAACAACAAATAAGGGAACTCGTCCCGACCAGCAGAACTATAATGAAATACAATTGGTGCCCCTCTGTAACACATCAAAACATACTTGGGTGATGATATCTGGCGCAACGGCCTCTAGTTTACTATATGAAACACATCAATGGGTCGGGCCTCCCCCTCTTGGGCGCCCTCCACTCACCTGAATACCCTGCTATAACACACACACCTGAATCCTGGAACAATCTCTCATCTTGTGGCTAACATCTCCACACTGAAAACAATCTCTTTGCCGACGTGGATTTGGAAAACATACAATATGAATCCTCTGAGACCCATGAGTACCTAAAAAAACCCATGCGAAGATGGTAATGCAAACTGAACTGGTTGACCCAAAATTCTCTACCATGTCGTACCTTGCCTCCATAATACGGACTAGTAGATTTCTTCGTTCTACGAGGCCTCCTTGCCTCCCTGAAATCTCTCCCTGATCTCGTCTGTCCTCTCTCTCCCGGTCCCACATGCTCTCTACCCGGCGAGCGATCCCTACTACCTGTTGAAACGAGGCATCCTACTCTAACTCTCGAGTCCCACTGAACCGAATATCATGTATGAATCTCGCAATGACTCTACTGACTCATCTCCTAACTGAAGCAACCAAGTGAGGTGTATATCTGGCCCACTCACTAAATCTAACGACATACTCCAATAGTGACATAGCGCCCTGACGCAACTGCTCAAACTCCGCGCGCCGTACATCCCGAAGGAACTGAGGTGCAATCTCTCTCAAAACATCTCTGAAAACTGAATCCATGCTAGTGAAGCTAATTCGGCAAGGTTACCCCAACTCATATGCCGCCACCACTGATCAGCCCACTACTCTGAACCTGAGACGTGACAAAATCAATCCTGCTCGTCTCCACAATACCCGAAGTACGAAGAATATAGTGACACTCCTCCAGGAAACTCTGAGCACCATCTGTCGCCCCTCCACTGAAAGATAGGAGGGCGGTACTTCCAGTACCTCTCAAGTCCAAGGTTTGTTTCCTCCGATGCCGCTACCCTAACCACGGCTGAATTGAAACTACATGTCGTGCTGTCATGACAACTGGTACCTGACCGATATGATCTCGCTGCTCTGGAGTGTAGACGGTAGGAGTCTGAACTCCTCCCCTTATCTGTGAAGCAATTGGTGCACTAGAATCAACCTTTCCTGAGTCAATGTACCAATTATACTCAAAACTATGCCCAGCCCTCCTGAAGTCCGGGGTAGTAACAGGCACCCCCAGTACCTGTCCCCAACTGGAACTACTGCGGCTTCTCAACGGCTGATGTGGTAGGTATCTTAACTGCGGTACGCGCTCCTCGTCGGTCTCTGCCTCTGACCCTTGCGACATTTACTTCGGGGTAACATCATCAGGAACCGCAACTCGTGTCCTCACCATCAGTGAGAGAATGGAACAATAATTTCAAACCTCAAGATCAATGAACTGACACGATAAGACTGAAGGAAGTGAAATGGTCCTAATAGTTCCGTAGCCTCTCAAAGATAAGTAGAGACGTCTCCGTACCAATCCGCAAGACTCTACTAAACTCGCTTATGACTCGTAGCACCTATGAACCTAGAGCTCTGATACCAACTTGTCACGACCCAAATTTCCCTCCGTTGGGTATCGTGATGGCACCTAGTCTTAGGGACTAGGTAAGCCTAACATTTACAGAATAATAACCATAATAAAATAAATCTAGCAGTCCCGATATAGAAATCTTGATAGAATTACAATTTCCCAAAACCGGTAATACAAATCATAAGCTCTACGAATCTTCTACAACTTCTAATTATAACTGTTTGGAAATAAATACAACAACGAATGAATACTACTGGTAAGAAGGTGACTCTGAAGCCTGTGAACGCAGCAACAGGTTACCTTGAGTCTCCTCGGCAACGATCCACGCAGCTACTAACAATATATATACCTGGATCTGCACACAAAAATGTGCAGAAGTGTAGTATGAGCACACCACAACGGTGCCCAGTAAGTATCAAGACTAACCTCGGTGGAGTGGTGACGAGGACTAGTCAAAACACCACTGGTCTAACAAAATAAACTGACATGAATGTAGAAATAACCGAACACTACATTTATCTAAGACTTCACGGAATAATATACAACCATGACAGTATAATGTGGAAGGATATTTCATAAATTAACCAACGGGATAGCATGAAAGTACACAAAAAGGTGGACAACAAAATAAGCCAAACCGGAAGAAAATACAACACACTAGTGAACACCAATAACTCAACCATGTGTCTGTTGTTCACATTGGGACTTAGCTATCAAAATAAATAAACTGGTGGAAACCTTTAAACAGCAGTTCATATTGAAAACTTGCAAGTATAATCATTTCAGTTTAGAAATATCTCCTTTGAAAAACACACTTTCTCTAGATGTATATATAAGTATATTTAATAGAGAGGATAACTTAGAACATAGTTTCCTTCAAAATACGAAATTTCCAAATATGCCTATCCAATAAATGGCTTTCAAATGTCATTTATGCAAGACAAATGCTTTTTAAATATGCATTCGATATAAAAATCCTTCAATCATAATCTCCCTCGAAACCATTACTTTTCCAATAATACTTTTCAATAGAACCTTTTATTCATAGTCTCCTCAAGATAAATCTACCGAAATTCAGTCCATAACTCAGGAATTGCCATACAGTACATGAGAAACCTCAAGTCTTTCAATAATGCAGTAAGAGATCAGTATGAATATCTAAATTGAAACAACGGAATATCAACTTTTGACAAGTACATAAAATATCAAATAGGAAACAATCATGACGAAGCAAATATCAACAGAAAATATCAAAGAGAATACAGCGGAAGCAATAACAAGACATAAACAAGTGCGGGAAAATATCAAACAGGAATCCATAGGCATAATAATACAAAGACAAGTGCACGGCATCACCCTTCTTGCTTTTACTCTCATCTTTACCAAAACAAGTGCACGACATCACCCTTCGTGCTTTTACTCTCATCCTCACAATAAATAAATAGAAATGGCACAGAATGTCCCCTCGTGCTAAAATATCATAAACATGGCACGAAATGTCCCCTCGTGCTAAAATATCATAAACATGGCACGGAATGTCCCCTCATGCTAAAATATCATAAACATGGCACAGAATGTCCCCTCGTGCTAAAATATCATAAACAACAGTTTGACAAAGAAAATCAACAATAAGAACCATAAATCACAACATCCCGGCAAGGGAGTAAACAATGCAAACAACATCATCGCGGCAAGGGAAACATCTATAACCAATCTCGCCTAAATAGTTAACCTCACGGAATAAAACTTAGCCTGAACAAAAGCTCAGTAATAGGCAACATCAAGAAAATATCAGCAACATAAATGTTTATCAACCAGTCCCAAGTAGCACTTAAGGGAAGAATCATATAAATCACAATGTACGACTCACGAGCATGCTTGACACCAACGAACAGATGTTCCCAACTACGGCTAAACAACTATAAAGCTAGATAACACTAACATAGTCAATTTGGCAGTTTTAGGAAGAAAATATAGCATGATGATAAGAGCGATAATATTTAGTTAAGTCAATTAAGATCAAATAGCCAGCGAAGAAATCCAAAAGCAAAAAATTCTAATTTAAGCAGGAAATGATGAAATTAACAACTAAGGATTCAAATGTAACATTTACAATTCATACACAGGTCACATAAGAACCTACAAATCCTAAAAGGCCAATCTATATGCAAATAAGTGCGGGTACACATTCGTCGCCTCGCATACACGGACTACAACCAACAAGGAAGACTCAACCCTAAGGGGTAGTTCCCCCACACAAGGTTAGACGAGATACTTACCTCAAAGATGACAACCCGGTACTCAAAAGTGATCTTCTCGGGCGAAAAGACCTCCGGACGGCTCAAAATCAACTAAAACAACTTCAAAATACACATAACACATATAAGGAACGATTCCGAATAAAGTTTCAATCTTTACAAAATTATGAAAATCGACCCAAAAGTCTACCCCCGGCCCGCACCTCGGAACCCAATTTTTTTTACAAAATCCGATCACCCATTCCGATACGAGTTCACCCATACTAAATTTATCAAATTCTGATGTTTTTTGGTCCTTCAAACCATGATTTTTCATTTAGAAGTTTTCTTTCAAATCCCACAATTTCCTCAACCCAAAACACAAATTAAATGATAAAAATAAGAACTTATTCATGGAATATATTTAACTCTAGTGGAATAACACTTACCCACTCGATTTGTGTGAAAAACCCTCAAAGAATCGCCAAAAAGACAAAATATGATAATAATGGCCTAACCCTCGATTTTGGAATATAATCTGTCTGCCCAGATTTTTAAAGCATCGCGATCGCGGACCAAGAGATGCGATCGCATAGAGGAAATAATGTTGCTGGCCAGAAAGGTTCTATGCGATCGCTAACAGGTAGATGCTATCACATAGTAGGAAGTGGGGTCACTGGTCAAATTAGTACTATGCGGTCGCGAGCAAGCAAATACGATCGCATTGTAGGGAATTTTATACTTCTACAATCGCGGACCTGTGTGTGCGAACGCATTGAATAAAAAGCTGGGCAGGTCAAATGATACTATGCAATCGCGACCACTACTATGCGATCGCATAGAAGGAAACCAGAAGGCAGCATCAGCAGTTCAAAACTAGGAAAAAAGGACCTGAAACCCATCCGAAACACACCCGAGACCCCGTCTAATCACATAAACAAGTCTTATAACCTAATACGGACTCGCTCGAGGTTTCAAAACACATAAAACAACACTAAAACAACGAGTCAAACCAAAATCAAACTTATGAATTTTCAAAACTTCAAATATCAAAACTCGCGTCGAAACCTATCAATTCAGCCTGGAATGACGTGAAATTTTGCAGACAAGTCACAAATAGCACAACGGACCTACAACCATTCCCGGAATTCCATTTCGAGCCCGATATCAAAATTTCACCTATCGGCCGAAATTTGCCGAAATTCTAACTTTCACCAAATTACCTCAAATCACTCTACGGACCCCCAAAACCAATTTTGGACGCACGCCTAAGTCCGAAATCATCATACGAAGTTGTTGGCATTAACCAAAACTCATTTCGAGGCCGTTTACACAAAAGTCAAACCTTCGGTCAACTCCCATCACTTAAGCTTCCAATACTGAAATTTTTCTTCCAATTCGACTCCGGATTATCCGGTAACTGAATTTAACCACGCACACAGGTCGATATACACAATGTGAAGCTGCTTATGATATTACACCACCAAACGGAGCTTAAATTCTCAAAACGACCGGTCGGGTCGTTACACATATTAACTGGCCTGGATTTATAATCCAACTCCTTTATAGAGTTATAAATGGCTCTGAAGCTCATGCCATTGCCTATGGGTTCATTCTCACAGATGTGCTTGTACATTGTAAGGTGACTCTGAAGATTTGGGAGATGGCTACAAGCAAAGATCACTTTGGTGCAAACACTCTAATTGCTTGTGATTATGAGGTCCATGCCACTCCTAATGAACCTGGTTCATCTAAAAAAGGCACCAATCAATAACAAGGTCAGAGCCTTGGTGCAGGAGAGTGGGGCGAATGATGCTGAGATTGAAAGGCTGAAGACACGGTTGGATGAGGTAGAGTCTGAGAGAGATGCTCTCAGAACTGAGCTGGCGAGGGAAAAGGAGAATAATCATGGAATTCTTCAAGACATGCTGAAACTTCTCCAAACCAAAAACCAAGCCCCTAATTCTTCCAAGCCTTAAGCTCATAGCTTAGTGCAAACCCTTCAGTGACCCAGTTTGGGATATTCTTTATTTGCTCATGTTTTCAGTATTTTTATTTCTTTTTATGTTTTGTGGAAGAATCATATCAACTATCAATGAAATTCGCTGGTTTTTGTTCTAACTGTCTATTTATATTTCTTTGATAGTTTAAATTCTTAGTTTGATTGTTGATGATTAATCCATGAATGCATTTGAAGTAGCTCCAGTGGCCATGAGTAAGTTTTAAAATCTGGGAATCACACATTTTTTATGCAACTTTTTGATGATGCCAAAAGGGGGAAAAGGTTGTGCTAAACTGTAGTGATAAAAAGGGAAATTATTTGTAAGATTGTGTTGTTGTTGAGCTAAGTTGAAACAGGGCCTAAGCTTATGAAAAAGCACTGAGTTTGTCATCATCAAAAATAGGGAATTTGTTGGCTCAAGTGAAGGATAGTTTTGAAGATTGACAAAGGAAACTCAGGCATGAACCATGTCCATCCCTTGTGTACATAGACACGACAGATTCAAGCATGTGGGATGCACGTGAAGGAGATAAACTTAACTTGGCATAATTGACATCTCCTGATCGAAAATGTTGCATAATTGATAAGGAGAAGGACTCCTTACTCAAAGAGAATATTATCCAAGATAAGGAAGGAGTTAGGAGTTGGATCAACTAGAACTCTTCCACCAAGGAAGAGTAGGCAAGGCATTTTGCAAGCATTCGTGTGTGATTCAAGTGTGCAAACCTGAAGCTACATGAACCAGATAGAAGTACTAGTTCCAAGTGTTTGTCTTTTATTCTACTTCAATTGTAGTAGGTGTTTTCATATTGTACCTTTCAGCTTTATCTAGAGGCAATTGTAATAGGTACTCAGAGTATTCAAGTTAGAGTTAACTTTAAGTTGTCGCAACAGTTAATGGTTGTTTGCTACAAGGGATTAGAGTTAGTCCTAGGTTTACAAAAGTATTTTTGTAAATGCAGTTTTTGGCTCAGTGATTAAGTGGAGAGTTTGGGAAAATCCTACTGGGAAGTAGGTCGTGATTTTTTCACCTTTTGAGCCAGGTGTTTTTCACGTAAAATACTTGTGTTCTTTACTTTCCGCATTTACTATTTCAGTAATAGTAGGTTAAGGAACACATAGAAGAATTAGGTCCTTCTATAATCAGTTTAAGCGAAAAATTGGACACCACACAAATCCTCCTCCTCCTCCTCCTCCCCCTCTTGTGTGGTATTGAAGTTAAAACATCAACTACCATTTTTATCTATAATAAATAAAACTTTTTGTAACATTAAAATTTACCTAAACTTCCTATAGAAAAAAAGATGGCAACATTTGAAAAATCTAGAAAATGAGGCTAAACATGTTGAAAGAAATAAAGTACTACATTATTTTGCTAGTATCGGAAAAGATCTTATCTAACATTAGAATTGGACTAATGGTCTACTACATAGAAGGGTGGACTTAAGGTGTAATAGCCATTTCTTGACTAACTAGTTTTAGTATACGTGCGTTGTGCGTGTTTATAGTGTCTATGAATTAAAAATATATACAATGACATTAAAATAAAATTAATATTTATTTAAATAATGAAAATACTTAGATGTTGTATTCAATATCTTTTGAATATTCATAGATGATGAATTTTGTTAAATTAGTTGTACTATTTTATAATTATACATATCTTATATTTCCTTTATTTCAGTTAAGATGAAATATTCGCTTATTGAAAGTCAAACTATGTGACGTTTGACCAACATTCTAAAATATCTTTTTTGTTTAATCATATTGATATGAGAAATTTTTTAACTTATAGTATTTCTTCTATAGATTTTGAATATTTTAATTTTAATTTTTAAATACTAAGTTGAATTAATCTAATTTAGCTTCAAAGTTTAGTTAAATTGATTCTCAATAAGTGAAATGAGCCATTTAAATTAAAATAAAGGGAGTAATATGATATACAAATATATTAAATTGTGTCTCACCTAACATCACTTTATGAATACATTTTGTCTTCTATTATTTCATCATTATTCTGAAGTTTGTATTTTAAACAATTTAATTATGGGATTTTTTCATTCCTATACCATATAGGAAATTATATTACCAAATATGTTAATAATTTGGAAATTACCCGCTCTGTTAATAGTTTTTCTACAAAAAGATACAATGCATTAAATACAGAATCTTAGTAGCTATAATCTTCCTATTTAGGCGCTAAAATTAAGGAAGTAAATATTCTTCCGGATATTTCATTAAATAAGGAATTATTGTAGCATTAGAATTCCTTATATAGGCGCGCTAATATTGGGGAATTAAAGATTCTTTCAGAAATTTTCAAACGCAAATTACGCTATATTAATTTTCGTCTCTTTCTATTCAATGTACCCAGTTTGTAGATATTTTGTATAAATTGTAGATTATTTGTATTCTGATTGTAGATACTTTANGACGCAAGAAAGAAGAAACATTAAACAAAGGATATTGCAATATCTGATGGCATTATGGCAACTACGTCAAGTTTTCAACAAATAAAAAAATAAAGAAATAAAGGGGGTAATTACCTAGCGAGAGACGATGAGAAGAAGAAGGAATGGAGAAGAGGAAGAAAGGGGAGGGGGAAACGGCGCTGGTTAGGGATTATGGGGAGAGAGAAACGTGGGATATATGGACACCTTTAATTAAGGAGTTAAAAACGTCCAATTAATTAGACCCTAAATTAAGTATGGTATAGAATTGGTAATTTAGTATACTAAGTGTAATTAAATCAAACCTTAAACATGGAGGGTAATAAAGTTTCATATATGGTATAGGAATGTAAAAATTCATTTAATTATTAATACTATAACTGATTTTGTTTTATATTCTGATTTTGATTTCTAACTCCTAAATTTCAGGCAAAATTCTCAATGTTTGTTCAAGTGAAATTGCATGAAAGTTTGTCAATATTTCAAAGTCACTTTTGTTGATACGATGATTGAGCCCGATCAAATATAACACTTTCTAATGTATGAGGACGCGAAACATAGTAATTCGTTCAAAGGTTCAACATCAATATTTTAGGTACATATATAAAAGGAAAAATTTGAATTGATTTTAAAGTTCTAAATATTAGGAAAGATTTAATAACTTAATTTTAAAGTCCTAAATAGTAAGAAAAAAAACTTAAAGTACAATTTTGTCGCATGTGAAATCTATTTTTAAGGATAAAAAGGCGAACGACATTTCGTTAAAGATTTTCGTATTTTTAATATAGTATGGATTCAACTTTTTAGTTTTGTAATTTCTAGTTCAGGATACGTGTTTTGTGCGTGTACCATAAATATTATTAAATTATTATATTCGAATTATACAGTAATAATTACTGAAAAATATATAAGTCCCTGAAAATAATGAATGTTGATATTGTTCAATAAAAAAAGAAACCATGTTCCACACAGAAATGCTCAAATACCTTATTATGATTGCGTGAAGCTTCAGTTAAATAAAGTTATCATTGTATGTGTCATAGAGTGCGATCTAATATTGAAAATAGATAAGTATAACACAAAACTATTTTATCTCGGTTCTTCAAAGATTTCATTAAAGTGACAAACAATCAACTTAATTCATTTATGCTAAACTCAGATAATTCTATTGTTTGGCCCAATTTAACATATTTTACCGATTTGATTTTTGAGGTTCTAACAGTTGTTGTTATTAAATGTTTTAGGAGTTGTGAGTAGCTATTTGGTTCCTATTGATATCCTGTCGTATACGTTTTTTTCTTCGAATTGAGTTTTTATATCATGTGGTGACGTACTACGTATTTGTATTCAAAGAGAATAAACACGTAAAAATTATAAATCGATCAGTAATTAATTTGCTAATTATAAACATATAAACTAGACACAAGTCTGAATTCCTTACCCTTTCATGGCAACATATGCTTGCTTTTCAAAGATTCTAATATGCTTATATTAAATCTGCCACAAATGAAAGTGACATATGTGATATCTTTGGCGCAAGGAACATATGCAATACCAACATGCACATAAAATTGATGAAGGTACTTATGACTTGATCTACTTTTCAAAATATAGAACATGCAACACAAGTTTTTGACTTGCATATTGTAAAACTCACACATAAAAAAGGAATGCAATAGATGTATAAAGTTAAATTAAAATCAATTCAATCGTCAAGTGATACAAAACAACCAATTCATGCAACTCGTTTAATGAATTCAAAGAGAAGACTTTATTTAGTCGGCTTTTAGTGAGACCAACGATGATCCTAGATCTCCTTGATTTTGAAAATACTATATAATTTTACAAGTTTGTAACCTCAAGGATTCTTACCCTTGGAATAAGATTTCGTTTGCTTATTTAGGTAAAATAAATCTAGTAAAGTCAATATGTGGTATATTTACAGTAGAATTCTATGAAGAGAATTTATACAAATAAAACCTAATTATTTAATGTTAAGTTACTATATATTAGGAGTTTTTACATAGTTCAAATAAGAAAATATTTAATTGATTTTAAAATTTCAAAATATTATGAAATTAATTAAATGACTATTTTGTCCTATATGAAATCCGTATTTAAAGGGTAAAAAAGGCAAACAACATTTCGCCAAGGACTTCGTGCTTGTAATATAGTACTAGTTTTTATGTTCATGCGTTGCACGAGATTTTTAAGTCGATTATTATGAAAAAAATTCTAAATTAAAATTTTGAAAAATATTATATAAAAGGAAAGAATCTTGTGTTTTATATAGAGGCAATATGTGTTTTATACGGGGGGATACCGCGATTTGTTATGATTTTGGAACTTTAAGAGCACGTGGGATTCTACTATTTTTACCTGTAACTATCCGGGTAGAATTAGTATAGTATTAGAACTTTACAATCGATTAATAATTTTATTTTTTTATCTTTAGTTGGTAATATTCCTAGATATTACGCAAATTAGTATTAGATATTTCTATTTTATCCAATATAGAACTAATCGTTTTACAAAATATTTAAGGGTATAAAAGTCGATTAATATTTTAAAAATATTTTTATCGCTCAATATTTAACATAAAATATTTGTACTTGCATTACACGAATATCTTGTGTCAAATATTACAAACACGTACAGTAAGTAATTGTCAAAGTTAAATAATAAGTTGCTTAAAATAGAAGTTATATATATAATGCAAACCAAATCATAATAACGTTGTGATAATCAAATAACAAAATGGAACTAAATAGTTCAAAATTACACAATGATAAGAATAAATTTATAAATCGGTTAAACAATACAATAATATTTAATATTATTTTTTATGTTATAATCGGTTAAAGAATGCAACAATATTTAATATTATTTTTTATGCAAGTTGTTTATCGTAATGACACGTATAGTAAGTTTATCCAAATTCATAATTATTGCCAACTTTTATCAATTTGCAGTTATATTAAAAGTTCTAGGTATTGTCGTATTTGTAGAGTAGGAATTTGTTGCCGACATACGTGGAGTTTTAATCTGGAATGAATTCCATTCTTAGGTAATATATTTGGAATATTACAATTACATTCCATTTTTAATTCAAAATTTTTAAGGGCATAAAAGTCTATCAAAGTTTGAAGGATATTTTAGTCATCCAACATTTAGCATAAATTATTCGTGCTTTTATAATAATATAGATATAAATAGATAGATAGACAAATGAAAAAAAAGTATACTAATGTTTATATCAAAATGTATCATTTACATATACATTTTTTACCTAATCATAGTTAATTATTATGTTTCCCACCTCATTTCTATTACCTCTTAATTATGTTATAAACTTATATGATTTAGGTAAACACTGAGGGTTGTTATTGTTTGAATAAGAGTGCGCAAATTCAAAATTAACGTCTTCCCAAAAGCAATTCATTGTGGTGAATACTTTACAGACGATGTATTTCTTTCTTCACATTGCGTCCATACTTTCTACTTCCACCACAAGATATGATTCATGGTAGGGTATAACACTTGCATTCAAAATACAAGAAAAATAAGTTGCTATTGCTATAAAGGTGTTCTAATATATATAAAGTAGTCAATCGTATCATAATAAGATAATCCCATTGATCCTATTAAAAGAAAACTAAATGCTGGGATAAATAGATATATAGTTGTCCTACTGTCTATCCTGAGATAGCAATAAACCCATCCTGAGGTTTAATTTGTTCAGAGAAAGTTTTCTATGTAATCCCAAATTCCCAATGCCTTTAACACAAAGAAACTGCACATTTTAACAGATTGTGGCACAAAAGCTCAGCTGAAGAACATTGTGTCCCTGATATTTTTGTGTAACTTGGGCAGTTGAGGCCCCTCACTCTTCACAATTTCTAACATCTGAGCCGCAGCCAAACGAGCATAACGAATCGGAGCCACTGCAATGACCAAAGAATGACAACTTAGTTGGTGAATTATTTCCTATTACTGGTTCTGCTTAAGTCATTCAGAATCAAGAGAGAAAAAAGAAAGAGTAGCAATCCATTTTACTCAGGCTACTGCATTGATAACTAGTCCTTACCTTCATATATAGCACTGGTGCATCTCTGAGACCTAAAATGTTAGGCAAAATAGAAAAGATCAGTAGTTCAAACAATGGATAAAACTTAGGCATAAGCACGATGAACTTACGCGTAGCATAAACAATGGACTAGTTCTTGTGCATCATCCGAGGAGAAGCCAATCTCATCCAGCAAAACAAAGTAGTGAATAGGCCTGCTAGTCCCCTGAAATTCGCATTGTGTTTTCTACATTATATAGTGAATACAGGCTACCCTGTTAGGTAGGGTAATGTCTGCGTCAGGCTACCCTCTCCAAACCCCACATGGGGGGAACATACCGGATTTGTTGTTGTTGTTGTATAGTGAATACAGGAATGCTAGTGCCAGCACAAAGTTATATCAAACCTTACTGAACATTCTATGTAAGTGACAAAGCGTTGCTTCAGATTTTTCATAAAAAAAACGTTAATTTGCAAGTAAAATACTCACAACTCTTGCCGCATGTGCACACATGTAGAAGTTGTTATACAGCGGGTGACAAATTTTAGTATCGACGACTGTGCCTGCCATTAGAAAAGTATTCAAATGTATTTACATTATGCTGGTTTTTTCACTAATACTTATAGTAGTAGGGATTTGAAAGCTCACCAGGAGGAATATTTTCACTGGAATCAGATTGGAACAACTTTGTGTGGTGTCTTCTTTGTGCAATAATTAGAGTGAATTTAGGAGACCAAGTCTCATCCAGGAACTTACAGGCCTATAGTGGTCCATAAAGTGAAATAAGAATCGCGAGCAGCATGGCAGAATCTAAATATGCCATGATCATAACGGATATAACAGTACAAACCTTAATAATTTCCTCCATTTCGTTAATAATTTGCTTGAATTGACTTTCACATATACCTTGTCTGAAAAATTTTGCATTAGCAAAAACTTTTACAAGTCTATACATAGGCAAGTAAGAAGGCAATCTCAAGACAATAATCATTTCCGATAATGAGGGAGAGAATAATAGTATTATGATGATGGACAATACGAGGATCCACACCAAAATGCTTTACATCAGCAGCAGGGAAATGGTATAATTAGCAATGAAGAAATAGTTGGAGATGCAGATGATAATTTTAAAATCGGGATGTAGAGGACATCAATTAAAGATTTTGGACCTGAATATAATAATCTGCGCAGGCTTCCTCTTCTCTGAGCTTGCATAAAAATCCATCAGCAGCTCCCTAGTAAAAACAAAAGTATTTAGCCTAATATGCTTTAGACGACCTATACCAAACTCCTCATAAGAGTCCCGACTTCATCATCATTCATGTCCTATATCCTTTTAAGTCCAAGCAAACGAAAAATGAGATGGATTGTTCTTGAAGGTATAGGAAGGAATCGTGCCTGATTATGCCCGTGTCCTCCCCTTCTGAAACTGGTTTAAAGAGTGAATGTATAGTTTCAGTCTTAGGTGGTTGAGTACGAATAGATGCTGTATAACAAGAAATCATGGGCCACTGTCTAGAACCGACCACCTAATGCACAAAAATAGGGAGATTACTATCAAATTACAGCAAGCTTTACTGTGCAAAAATATTCAGCCATAGAAGTTATAAAATGAAGGATGGCTACTTGCGGATTGTTACAAGAATAGGACTTACTGCAGCAACGGAGGGTAAATCTGACCGTGCAGAAGCAGCATGTCTAACATTCATGCCTAAGATCAATGTAGGAACTTTAGAAACCAAGGGTATGGTCTGTGAAACTTCAGCTGATAGCATAAAATTTATACCACCAAGCTGCAGGAAAACCACAAATTAGAATTTCAAAGCAGTAAAAAAAAATATGCAAATCATGGAACAGTGTCCGAGCATGTGTGATGTGTCCCATACTCTTGTATTCATTTTTAAGATAACATTAGCAAGATAAGCTTCGTCAACTCTGTTCATTGCAATGCATTGGTTTCGTATTCCAAAGTCCATAAGGCACTTTTTCTTCCACGGACCTAAGACAGTCAAAACAGTAAATTGAGTCATTCAAGCAAAAAATAAAGTAAAAATTGCAGATCTGACTGGATACATTTCTACAACCATATAAAACAGAAAACTTCGTAGGAAGAAAACAAAGAACGAATCGAGGAGGATCCTTGCGGAATTTTGAAATTATTTGTTCAAACATCACGTCCACACGAACAGAGCCCGGTTTCTTTTTATGCTTAGGATTCTCTTCAAAAACAAATGCTGGGGGACGAATGTGCTGCAACAAAGACAAATTTATATGCTATTCAGTGAATAACTAGAAAGCTTTGCTTGTGTCGAATATCTTGTAGAAGTCATTCATATCACCATTCCTTTCATTGCACCCAATTTCACCAGCTCGGTGTATGAAGAACGAACGTCAAAGCCAGTAGAGAAGTTCACCACAACCCAGCATTCAATTCCTTTTGGCTCTGCAAACTTCTGCATGAGAGGTTAATGATGTCCTCCTCAATCAGAACATATAGATATTAGATAAAATAATGTGAATCACCTTGTCATTAAAATTCCAGCGAGACCTTTTAGGAACAAGATCTACCTTGTTTCCCACCCTCAACTGAAATTGAAGCAACTTGGAAGTATGAGTCATCTGATGTCAAGTTATAAATATAATAAAAAATTTGAAAAAATGAATTTAGATATTAAATTAGGATCCTACCAGTGGTGGAGATAAAATACGTCCTCCTACTTGAGTAAATGATTTATTAATTGAGATCCCACAAGCTCGTAGCATGGGATCTGTGTCATAATCGTTGGTTTTAAGTTCCTATTAAAGCAAAAATAATTTTCAGCATTACGCCTCAAGTCTGAAAATATAGATTGTCAAAAGAGTAAAGGGGTGAAGCTACCTCATTAAGATCGGTGATGATTTCCATCGGTTTTTGGCTCAACTTCTTCAGTAGCAAGGATCGTTGGTGTCTGGATAATTCCTCTTTGTGTCGTTGTAAGGAAACCAAAGAGCAGAGCTAATGCAATATTCAAGAAATCACATTAAGAACTGGGATAACAAAAAAAAACAGAAGCAAATAAAAACTACTACCTCAATAGGAATGAACTGGGGTTGACGCTGCCTCCCCACATTGATGCATGGCAAGTTTGATGAATAACGGAGTTCTATTCCGTGTCTCTTAACAAAATAATCATGAACTGTCACCTCAACAGTCTGGACATTATCATTTTGATCACGGGATCCCATCAGTCCCAGAAGAAACCTGTTTAATAAACAGCATAATGGAAGAGATACAAATTGCAGAAATTAAAGACGAGAACAAATAAAGGAGAAAATTTTAGAAGCTGAAGGCTTACTTCTGCTCTTTGCACGGCCTATCACTAAGTCCAGTGATTTTGTGTTCTCTATTGGAGTGTGATAGCTTAATTCTGAGATTTTTTAAAATTTGCTTTGCCTGCAGTGCTAGAAACTAGAATTAGACACATAATTCAGCAAATCCTGGAGAGATGTTGAAAGCTGAGGTAACCTTAGTCCAGTCGATTTTGAAGGGATTATCCACATTTTGGTTGTCCATTAGAAAGTTAACTAGTGGACCTGGCTGTATAATTGTTGTAGTAGATACATCTGTCCAAGTTAAGTTAGAAGCATCACTAAAACTGCTAGAAATGGTTAGAAAGGAATACAAGGGAAAGTACATTAACTTACCAAGATTAAAAAATAATCCACCTTGAACAGATCTGAAACTCGAATGGAAACCTCGGCATCCAAGGATACCACCAGTCAAGTCCATGAAGTTCCTTATCTCATCGGGGAAGTACGATTGGCATAGCAGAAGGCAATTCCTGTCGAGGACCAAAAAAGAGGGGGAAATAAAAAGTCAAGATTGATTTGATGGATAGAAATAGCTTGCTTTTGGTGGATTAGTATGCACCTCTTTGCATTAGAATGTTGCAAAATGGTGTCTAATGCTCTCAGAACTTCATTATTTCCTGATTTTACTCCATTTGGTGCATCAACCATCAACTGAAAGGGAATGACGGAAACAAAGGTTAGCTGTACTTTGAAAGTCTTGAATCCGGATATGATCTTCTGCCTCTTTTGATCAGCCTCACTGAAGTCTCCATTGCCGCTAAGGTTGCCATCTGTCTTGCTCCTAAAGACAAAGCCAACCATTCCAAGATGCAAAGGAAGAAAAAGATTTAGAGAGAAAAATGATGCTAGATGAAATATTATCCATTTGATGATCGAATGAAACGCTTAAAGCCTTTATATTACCTTTTCGATGTTGCAACATCAAGCACAACTGTGAACTCTAGCTTCTTTTTTGGTAGAGGACAAGCGGTGAATAGGCTCTGTTTCCCATCAGTAGCAAATGTTTGCTCTCCTAACTCAGAGTTGTATATCTCCCAGAGTTTGTGAATCACTTTTCTAATCAAATTCCTTCGGTTGACAGGGTCCCCATTTTCATAGTGGACATTAACCTTTCACAAGTTAAAAGAGCCATATTTTAGCTCTGCAAATTTCCATGTACTAATCAAACCAAGATAAAATGAACTTACACTATATGAATATAGGTGGCTTGTACCACCTTGAAAGCATACTCTAAAATGATTTGTCAGCAGAAGTATCTTCTTTCCCTTGACCCCTGGATGAAGTCCGTTCATCTGGTTAATATTTGGCCTTAATCTCTCGCTAAGTGATCCACAACCTTTCCCTCGTTCAACTTGCATGGGAACCACATTTGGGGGGATTTCGTGGGGAGGTGGTGGCAAATTTGGCAATAGCCCTTTAGACGCCATTGACTGCTTCCTAAATTGTGTAGAAAAAATTGACAAAAGTCGCAACGCAGATTCAGCTGGAATGCGCTTAAGTGAATAGAGCTATATCATCTCATGAAAGCATAAAACAAATGAACAAACTAAATGACGAACTAGACCGTGTAGAAGCATAATCCCATTACAAGTTTTAGATTATCTGGACAGCCGCATTTCTTATTTTATCAGATAAAATAAATGGAAATACTCGAAAGAGGACAACATATTAGCTATGAGGACAACAATCTGCTCTTGTATCAAATTGGAGAAGGATATTACCTTGAGATGATCACAAGCTCTTTACGTAAAGATGAGAACAATAAAAAAATGGTGTTTCAAACACTTAATGGTTAGGAGAATGTTTTCTTCATTTATAGTCTAACATAAACTTTAGTGAGAATATCAGAAACGTTAATCATGTTATAGTCATTGTGGCAAGAGAGGGTATTACACATATGGTAATAAAATAGGAAGAGCAGCTAGTACAAAAGGGTAGAAGGTACAGAGATTCATCCTTATCTGAATCGTGCCATGATTACTGTAGAAATTCTGGGCAGTTCCACATGTTTAATATATTTCCAAAAGGTTATGTATGATTTGAGACATTCTTGTGCTGAAGTCCTAATCCTTATTTCTGCAGGTTGAGTCGTGCAATATTCCAAAAAGCAGCAAGGAAAACCTCTTTAACGTACTTGAAAATTTCCCAGTCACTAGGTACCACCTCTCTCCAGCAAGGTGCCGGGATGCATGGTGTCTGTAAGGCTGCAACACCCTCCCCTCCCCCCCTTTCCCCAACACCTTCATTCCCTAACTTCTCTCCCTTTTTTTGACCAATAGACCTGATAAGCTTTACATGGAGGGAGCCTTGGAGCAACAATAAAGTTATCTCCATGTGACCTATAGTCACAGGTTTGAGCCGTGAAAGCAGTCATTAATGCTTGCATTAGGGTAGATGTCACAGAGGTGATTTTAGTCAGTCCGAACCACACCCGTGCGGCAGTCAAGTTGTGCGCTTGACTCAGCCTTTCCCACACTTGGCCAATTTTCAACAAGTTTGGCCTTGACGAATTTTAGGCAGCAAAACAATAAGGAACACAACCAAATACGGGAAAACCCAACCTTTGCATTAATTTCAAAACAATACAAAGCACACCCTCACTTGCTATGATCACAAGTCGATCACAGTCCACTCTTGACGAAGAACACAAGTCGTTCTTGGCCAACACTAAGACCTGCCCAAGCCTAGCCTTAGTCCCTTTTGAAACCCTCACGTTTCACTCTTGTTTCCCAATTGTAATTTCACACGAAATTACCCACTTACTTCTGCCTAAGTCCATAAGGCCCTATTTATAGAACATAGGCAGCCCTTAGACTTGGCAGTACATTGACACTTGTCGTCGACAGCTTTTGCCACTTGGCGGGCTAAGTTTAAGTATGTTCCTAACTTGTAGTTGACATCCCCAACTACTTAGTCCATTATACACGAAATAGGGTCATGGATACAAGCATAATCAGTTCATGGGAGATCATGGGAGATCATGGGGACAAGGAGTTAGGAAATGTAACCGCCAACTACTTTGGCATGTGCCTTGCATGTGCTTTTGACTTGGTCAGCCATGCTCCACGCCCAAGCTTGCTTTGTGCCAAGCTTTAGCTCATCTTTGACATTGTTCCGCACCAATGTCTCACCCGCATTCCGCTGCCATGACTTTGCCGCACACATCCGACGGCGTTGCCGCCCGCACACTGCCTTGGCCTAGTTTCCTGCCTTGCCCATGTCACTGCTCATTTCCCTCGTGCCATTGCTTGTATTTTCATTCACATAGCCTTGCCTTGGCTATTGAAAGCCTTTGCCATCAACCCGCACGTCCGTCTTGCCTTAGCTTCGCCCGCACCTAGCTGGCACAACCCATAGTGCTATTGCCACTGATTTTGACGCGCATGCCGTGCCATGCCGCCCTAACATTGCCCACACTGTTTTGTCAAGCCCTTTCCAAGCATGTCTTGCCCATGCCAAGACCTTGGCCAATACTTGCCCACACCAGCCCTCATGTCAATGTCTTGTCCGTCGCCCGCATGATCGTATTGCCCGCGCATAGGCCAATGACAAGGCCATCACGCCCAATCCTTGCCACAGCCGCGCCAACGCCCGATGTCAAAGAATTGGGTCCTAACAGTAGGCTATATACATCACACCCTTTGGAGTGCGGCACGTAACCCTTGAGGTGTGGCCCTTCTGCGTGAACACGGGATGCCTTGTGAACCGGACTACTTTTTTTTTTTTACCTGATAACCAGATCCCTTCCAGCCACACAGGTATCAAATAACTTGCCCGACTTAGGCTTGAGAAGAAATCACCTTTACTAAGTTACGCAACGTAATTAGTTCCATAAGTTACTTTACTAAGTTACGCAAACCTAACAATTGAGAATTTTTTGTTGCTACAAATCTACAACTTAGGGACAAAAGTGAAAACCCGCAAATATGAAGAGAGATGATTAATAGATTGAGCAAAAAAAGAGCAGAAAGCTTTTCTTCTCTTATGAATAAAACAAGAACCAAATGCATGCCGCTTAATCAAACTCAGAACTGTAATGAGATGCCAAACTATATTTCTCACTCGTTCTTTTAACAACAGAAAGTAGAAGCACAAAGGGAAAAACAAGTTATGCTCCGTTGAACATTAACTAAAACACACCCATACACCGGATAACCATAATTTAGTTGTCAACTTGTTGCACTATTATACTCCCCCACAATAACTTGGACGTGATCATGAAATTTACAATATCATTGACAAAATCAACCAGCTCTTATTCTATCTAGCCAGTCCACACTTTTTCGCGCTTTTTCCATTTGCTGGTCAATGCTTCTTCGAGGCTTCTCAAAAAATTCCACACTCCTCCTAGACCTCTCTACTTGATCAAAAGACATCCTTAACTTAGAAATCTTATCTTCACTGAACTTGTAGTCATAGTTTTTCAATTTTTCAGGCTTATCTGTGCTTTTCCTTGGTTTCTCTCTCCGGTCAGTGCTTTTTCTTGGACCTTCAAAACAGTCTGTGCTCTTTCGTGATTGTTCAGGTCGGTCTATACTTTTTCTTGATAAGTTTCTCTGAGAAGGTGGTTTCTCAATAGTAGATACAAACTTCTTCAGGTGTCTGATGTATTCGGGGTATAGTTCTAAGTCACAATGCGTTCCCCCTTTGAGCCATAATGGTTCATATTTTTCCTGGCATAGCTCCCATAGTTGTTTCCCGTGGGAACAGTCAACAACTTCATCAGAAGTGCCCTGCACAACATGAAGAGACTCATGTGAAGACTGTAAGGTTAATTGCTATAGATGACTAAATAAAGCTACTTGAGTAACACACATGCAGAGGAGGGAAAAAAATAAAACAATAGAGTAGACAAATCGAATGACATGCGCTTGAATAGAGTAGAATGGACATAGATGATTCATACAGCTAATCCCAAATGGCTGGGGACTGAGGTCTGGTTAATTAATTGATTGAACTGCTCAACTTTAAACACGTTTCACTTCATAAGAAATGTGGTCCTTTTTTCCCCCTACTGCTGAGGGGTTTTTGACGGGGTTGAAGAATAGAAACCATTTCACATAGCTCTAGTAATGTACTGACCTGAGTGTACATTTATTGTTTACTGTCAAATCTGTTTTGATTCCCTCAGGAATGTGTTAAGCATGGTCGCTCGGGCAGAGTTGCTCTGAGAGCTAAACAAGATATCCCTAGTAAACTACCATATGTTCCATTGCGCAGAACCATATTTTGCCATGCGTGTTTTCCATTATATATCAACATTTTGCCGGTTATTTAACTCAAGAAGCAATATATATCATCTATTGCTCAGAAGCCCACACTAAAGAGTGATTCACACAAATATGGTGTGTATATGAGGATATATTACTTACATGAATGACCAGGACAGGACATTTCACCAATGTAATCTTGTCGATATTCTGCACAGTAAAAAAGAAAACCATGTTCAATGGTGGATTTTTCATACATATACCGTTTAAAACAAATAAAAAGCAAAATACAGTTAACCAGGCACAAGAAGGTGAATCTGAAAGAGTTGAATAGATCAATTGACAGCTATTTTACCTTATAGATGTCAAACCAATATGTGCGTTTGACTGGATACATGACCCTTAAGCCTGATAGAATTGGACTATGCAAAATAACTGCTCTTAATCGAGGCAAACGAGCAGCCAGGTCAACAGTGGGACCACTTCCAACAGATTGCCCATAAAGAATTATGTCTTCCTGCTTTGCACCATAGCTCTCTTCAAGACACTTGTACGCAGCTTCAATATCTGCATAAGTGTTGTGCTCACTTGGCTGCATAAAGCATTTAGAGATCAGATTCGGATAATGCTCCTGAGCACTTAATGAAATAATCAGCCTTAATATTCCAGGAAAGTTCTATTGCCAATTACCTTGCCAGATGACTGCCCATAGCCAGAGTAGTCATATCTGCATCATTTAAAACACAAAACAAAATAAGGTGATATATATATCCAAGTTATCCTCCAATTAAATGATAGATCAATGGAGAGAACTATTAGTCTTATTTACTTGTGCTAGATCCTATAAGGAACACAGACGGAATACATGCCAGATTCATGAACAGGGAAACTTACAAACAGAAAAGATGGTTTATAATGGTGAACTAGCCATATCGATCAAGCATCTTCACTACCTCTAAGTTCTAACTTCTACTTACTGAAATTGTTTTTATTGGTAGAAGCTAGAGCTAAATTTAGCTAAAGACCAGACCTATAAAGTTAATTTAATTTCTTAGAAAAGGACACAAGACTAACAAAGTTAAGTTTACATACATGAAAATAATGTGAAAATGTTAGGACAATTACACTCAATAGAAACATACTTGTGGTGCACATAAGGGGATTCCACCAAAAAGTGTGTGGTGGTCATGACTCATGAGAGGGGCTCTTTATGGGAAGTCTTTTAGAAATGCAGTTTAATATACCACGTTTTATCAAACGAAATCCCCTAGAATGGAACTCGAAATACAAAGCTAGCTATAATGAGCAGATTAAAAAGGGGAAAAAAGGGAGGGGGGCTGGTTGTTCCGATACAAGCTTTTCTTGCATATGTTGGGACCAAACTCTCTTGATGAACTTTAGTAGGGGATAGGTTACAATGGCGAGCGATAAATCTACACTAACCCCTCAGTATTGCAGAGTTGAAGTAGTCAAACCAAGTCACACAGAATCCATAACTTACTACAGCAAGATCAATGCTGAAAGGAAAAACTTTTCAAACTTAATGAGTCCTTGTTTCTCTCCACTGATGAATCCTGATTCAAGTGCATGTCGAATCATAAACTCATATTTGAAGCTATCAAAATAAAATTGTCCACAGCAATCCTTGGAGATCCACAAATTTTACAGCATGCATAACTAGCAAAAGAGAACCACCGTGGAATCCCATTATATATTTATTTATTTATGAACTTATTGTGTCTTCTTCAAAAATTAATCAGTAACAACTTTTCCTAGTCAAACAATCCACCAGTTGTCAAAAGGAAAACTTTATTCGAGTATAGACTACTTCAAAGAAGATAATTGTAGGCATTTATTTTTTTTCCTTCTATTTTCTCATAGGTTGGCAGAGAAAAAGAAAGGAAAATTATCTGCCTAATTATAGAACCATAGGAAACTTATTTTCCTTCTAAGTTGTTAATCATCTGAGTTTATGAAGATTCAGCGAATATCTCAAAATTATTGCGCAAAAAAGATCTACAGCAGCCGTACATCCAATTCATATAAAGTCATTCTTTGCCTCTAAGCCTTATCGTCATCCTCTGCCAAAGAAAGTTCGCATGTATCTCCAACTACTAAATTTCAAGGCTTTAGATACTACAACACCTGGAATGCCGCTTATCCAACTTCTGAAGTGTTCAGACAACTGAATAGAACTCCAGATATATACACCAACCTTCAATCAAACTGTAGATGAAAGCCGTGTATATTCTTAATTCTAAAAAGTAGTGATTTCACCATATCTAGTTTCGTATTCACACACATTATACTTGTATATGACTGCATGAATGATCTTAAAACCATCGCATGAGACATTAGCATCAGATTCAGCCACCATTGTCTGTATGCTTTCTTTGCAGTTATGGAAGTTGGTATTTTTCGCATCTTTCCTTTCTTAAATCCTTCAAATAAGGATTGAAGTCCATTTTCACCTCTAACTGTATTTCACTAGGTTATCTAATCAGTTAATCTCCAAGATTTGTTTTTCCCAGGTCATTAAAGTCGTCTTTGCAAACACCAGCGTGGTTACCATCCTGGACTAACTAATAGTCTAATACTATCACAAACATAAAAATCCAGAAGTAACAAAAGGATCTCCAAAATAAATGAGGGAAAAGAAAATGCATTTCTAAAGAAAACCTCAAAGAACCATTTAGGAATTAGGATTATACTAATATATATCATGATACTAAAGCATGAGATCACATAGGCAAAGATTCAATTAAGAGCAAGCCTTCCAAGTTTGACTACTACTCAACATCCAATAATCCACATCACTCAAGCTGATAAGACTAAGTCCTCAAAATAAATGAGACCAAAAAGGATGTATGGATAACCCTGGTCCCAATCCTGAATTAAATCTCAATTCCTGAAAAAAGGTGCAATCTTGATATTTCCCGGAGGGGCAATTACTGTAACATTCGTTCTTCAGAGAACAAAGAGTCACGAAACTGTAAAACTTCAGAGTTAACAACTACCAAAAAATCTTAATTCTACAAAAAGGGGTAATTTTGAAATAAAGGAAGAGAGAAAAAGAGAATAATCAATACCCCATGAGATTGACTTTAAGGTGGATGCTAAGCTGGATAAAGAGCTCATACATCTGCCCAACATCAGCGGCGTTACCGTGAGAGTAAAGCAAAGTGGAGGTGGCCATTGGGTAGCGAATGTAAAGGGCGACGATCTCCGTTCCTCGTCGAGTGGGAAGCTTCAAAACGTCGACGTTTTCACGGTGGGGAAAAGTGTCTAGCAGTAACAAGCCAGTAACTTGGTCGGTAATAATCTTGTAAGACGGTGGGCTGGGCGGGAAAAAAGCCAATTTCGCCGCCATAGACGACGTTACCCCACCCATTTTGTATCAAAACACAAATTCTTAGCGGTGTGAATTTTCAAATAGCTTATGTAAATGAGTAGAAGTTATTTATGAGTTTAGATGGAGAGTGAGAGAAAAAGAAAAGAAGAGGACATTCCTTTCAGCAGCTTTGCTGTAGAAGATGGTGAAGTGTGTGACTGTGTGAGAGAGAGAGAGAGAGAGAGAGAGAGAAGAAGGGACTGATGGGCCTTTTTTGCAGAGGGAAGAGAAGATAAAATTATATGAAAAAAGTGAAAGAGGTGAGCCCAGCTGTGATGTCTACTATTCAATACACTATGGCCACATGTGCATGCTTTACTTTATAATTACTGTTTCTAATTATAATGCCTGAATTATCACTGGAAAAAGAATGTGCCAACTGGGAAATGTTTTTTTTCTTAATGTTTGTTTATTACGTATTAATACTCCTTTTTTGGTGCTTTTGGCATAAACTGAAAAAATAAGAATCCTCCTTGTTTTTTTTTGGTTTGTTTTTTTATGGAGAATCCTCGTTGTTGACTTGAGTTAGAAATTAAAATGTAACGTTACTATCTCATTAAAGAGCTCTATTTTTGTCTATCCATTCATAAGAAAAGTAATGCATGCCCTTCACCTTCTCTTCAGCTTTATGTAAAATAGCCGTTCGTTTAACTACTTAAACTAAGAATAGCCTAGGAATGTATAATATATGCATATGTATATGGTTATTAAAAAAAGTAAATACTGATATGTATTTTTCTCCAAACTATATAAAATGGATAAATTAAAAAATTAAAGCTTATTGCAATTATTTTAAATCTCTGAAGTTAATTATCTTTTACTATATAAAGGGACAATGTCACACTTGATCCAGTTTTTGAACTCTGGCAGACTGAATTGCAGCTATGTTGTTCTCAATTTTTTGCTCCAAAGTTGCGATGGGGTTGGTGTAACTTTTCAAAGAGCAACTAAAAAGAAAAGATTAAAGGAAAAAGGTAATTGGAAACTGACTTTTCTTGTTGAGTGAAGATACTCTCAATATAAGGGGGGAGGGAGGGAGAGATAGTTGACAGAAACTTTATGTTAACTTCATTCATAGGATTCTTACAGTGGATAAATAATGATGTTTGATCTTTGATGTTTAAACACATGTCTTCACTTTGAGCCTTGTTCTTTTTCTTGACTTGATTGCTTATAGTGGCTCATCGTGAAAAACATACTTCTTCCTGTCCATAATAAGTGAATTTTTAGTATTATTTTTATGATTTAAAATAAATTATTTTTCTAAATTTTAAAAATAATTTTTTTTTTTTTACATTATTCTTAAAATAAATAATATTATAATATATATTAGAAATGTTTATTTGAAAAGATACTAAAAGTTAAAATTAAAATTTTTAATATGTATTAAAAAATCACTTATTATGAAATGGGGAATACTGTTTAAAAGAAAAATTGATTGATGAAGACGGAACACCGGACGCGCGGGAATTCGGTACACGTGTCGTCATATTGTCCAGTCGCTTCACTTTCGGCGGTTTATACATTACTCTTCCTGCAATTTGCACACCTGCTGCTGCTAGTTTTTTTTTCTTTTGTCCTTTCCGTTGTTGTTGGGCAAGAAATCTGTTATTACAGCATCTATATGATATCAGAATTAAGTTTATTCATGATTATTAAATTTTTGTGTTTATTATTCAAAAAAAATATTTTTTTTATATAAAACTTATTTAACTTTGTGTCTATTACTCAAAAGTTATTTTTCTTTCTTTTGTTACACAAAAATTATTTTACTTTGCTCTAATTATCACAAAAGTCATATTTGTTAAATTTTATAATATTTTTACTTGAAAAGTATATTATGCCCATGATATTATATAAATCTTCATATTTATATAATTCCTTCTATATTATATACTATATAATATATTTTAACCTAGATATTTTATTTATAACCAAAATAACTTAATATTTTTTTATTTTTATAATATATTCGTATATTTTATTTTTCCTTAATGTTAATTTTCAAGATATATTGGTGGCGTTATTAAATTTGTCATTAACTTTACATGAACAAATCTCACGTCAACGTTCTTAACCACTTGTAACGACCCAACCGGTCGTTTTACCTTCTACAATCCAGTTCCCCTAAATAAGACTCCCCATATGTTCTTTTACTGTTTTATGACTTGTGTGGATGGTTAGTTTGGGGTTTGGAAGGGTTCGGGTTGAAATCATAACACTTAGTTCCTTAATTTGCCTTTAAAAAATCAAGTTTGACTTCGGTTAACATTTTTTAGGACACGTTCTCGGAATCGGGATTCGACGGTTCCAATAGGTTCAATATGATGATTTTGGACTTGGGCGTATGTTCGGGTCGGGTTTTGGACAACCCGGGGGCGTTTCGGCGCTTAACAGTGAAAGTTGACTAATTGAAGGTTTTAAAGTTATTTAATTTTGGTTTGGAGTAATCGAGATCCGTTTGAAAATTCGAGCCTGAAATAGTTCTGTTTGGTAATAATTAAAAATAAAATCAATTAAGAAAAAAAATTAAATATACGAATATATTATAAATATAATAAATAAAATAATATTAAATTATTTTAGTTATAAATAAAATACCCAAGTAATCATTTAGTATATAATATAGAAGGAATTACATAAATATGAAGATTTATATAATATTAAGGGCATAATAGACTTTTCAAGTAAAAATATTATAAAATCTGGCAAACGTGACTTTTGTAATAAGTAGAGCAAAGTAAAATGATTTTTTTGTAAAAAAAAAAAAATGGTAACTTTTGAGTAATGAACACAAAGTTAAATGAATTTTATGTAACAAAAAAAAGCGACTTTTGGATAACATACACAAGGTTCAATGACTATGAATAAAATTAACTCATGATATTGTCAATTTTAAAATGTTTTTAACATATTTGACACTATTTTATTTTTAAAAAAGTTTTAAGTGTGAAAAGTATATGAATTATTCACACTTTAATGTGATTTTGTTGTCTCTTTCCAACAAACAATTTTGACATTCTATTCTATCAGCACTAAATCATCAATAAAAACAAATGAATGAAATAATATTTCAGAGGTATTTCGAAAGGAAATATAAGAAAAAACAAGTAGAACATGCATCATTAGCTTTCTTTCACGGGCAGAATGGGGCACTCGATGCTAATCATATTTCAGTCCACATTTCCTTTTCGTCTCTTCGATCTCTTAATTTTAGTTTGTACCAAACTTATCTACAAATATTTCTTTTTCTTATCTCTCTCTTCTTTTTCAATAGAACAACTCTTTGCTTATTTGATCGTTGACGATTATTAAAATTCAAAGCACATTTTGCATTATGACAACAGTTTCCTTTGATTCTGCAAGGTTTTGAGGATGCACGTAATCTCTACCCAATGCATTTAAGCTATGTTTAAATACTTATGCTTTTAAATTTAGACTTTACATTTTTAAACCTAGGATAATGGTTATTGAATATTCTTTAATTTAGAGCATTCAAGCTTTGAAAACCGCCCGCAATTCCATAATTATCTTGTTTCCACTACGAATTTTCCCCTTTATTAAGAAAACATAAGACATATTTGTTAGGTGTTTGTCCTTATTTTCTTATTATATTTGACTTTGCTACGAAAGAGCAACGTATTTACTATAATTGAGTTTTTCTTCTTGTAGAAGGAAATTATAAATTGGCTATTCCCTTTTCCTAGAGGGAAAATTTTAGACTTCTATAAATTGAGGAACCTTCTTTCTTGTTCAGGAGCCATAAGAGGTTTGAGAATCTTGTTTAGGTGGAGAACTTTTCGGGACAAGTGTTAGTATGTCATTTGTGTTTGCCTCTTTGTGAGGTTGTTCTCTCGATATTTTGTTCTCTCTTTTATATAGTGGCTTGTCCATCTCCACCGTGAACGTAGGTCAATGATCGAACCACGTTAAATATTTGTGCATCTTTTGTTATATTTTTCTTTATTGTCTGATTATTGTTGTTGAGGGTTTGCATCTCTAGCTTCCGTATGACACCTAATTATTTCGATGCTAACAATATTTCCTAAGTTTTAATCATTGTCACAAGATTCATAACTTAGCTTATTCTTCTTGTTTAGTTTTGATGTTTGGCTATAATTTCATATATTAGTACATTACTTATCTTACATTTTAGGTGCTTTAATGCTAAACTATACTATATTTGCGCTTAATTGGGTCTATTTTATGTGTGGGTACATTGGAGATAAAATTGGAGCGATGTGAATATTTAAAGTGTCAATCATGCTCGAAAACAATAGGAAGAAGAAAGAAAAAATGAGCAGAGGGAAAATGAAGCAGCGGGCGAAGCAAGCCCAGAACCTCGCGTTAGAGCAGGCGAGGCGAGCTATTTAGCTCGCGTAGAAGCACAAGACGCAAGGTGAAAGGTGAGGTTGAGCACGCGGCAGACCTCGCGCCGCACGGTCTGAGGCGAGGTGAAGGTCGCGTTAACCCCCGCGAGGCGAGGTCCTTCGCAAGCCTGATCAGGATTTTAAAGGCCTATTTTGTCTCCTTGTTGGACTTGGGCTATGTCGTTTAGGTCTTTTCCTACACATATAAATAGGCATTAAACACCACTTTTGAAGGAATTTTGTGACCCGAGGCAAGAATACTCGTGGAACAATGTTTGGGGGAAAGAATCATCGATTTCTCCATTCCTTCATCTTTACTTTGTAATTTATTTATGCAAAATCCTTGGAAAATTGTTACTATGAGTATGAGTAGCTAAACTTCTAATCTAGGGTTTTGATGGAACCATTTGGAGGATGATTTTCATGTTACATTTAATATAAATTTGTCGTAGCTTTTTCTCTATTTGTTCAACTACGTTTATATTGTGGTTGGTTGAAGAGCTCTCAATCGACTGTGCCTATTTAGTGTGTATTACTCGGAAGAGAGTGCACATTTAAGTAGTTGTCGAACAACATCACTCTTAACGTATATGAGAGATCAATACGGAGGATTCAAAGGTGGGATTAGGAATAATGAAACCTCTTTGCGATCCAAGTGAGCCGTAACTTAGTGCCAGCTAGCGTAGTTTGGAAGAATATGTCCAGTAAATTGTGATAGCTACTCGGGAGAGAATTACGACACTTAGAGCGCTCATGATCGGTAGAGAAAACTTAGGCAAATTTATAGGAAACGTAGCGTAAAGGATTCCGACAATAGGAAAAATCATAACCTTAGATCATTCCAATTATTGTCTATAATCTGTTCATAGTTAGTTATTAATTACTGCACTTTTCATAACTATATCTTTAGTAGTAAATAGCTAATTTGTTATTTAAATATTTTTGAAGATTGATTGCGTGAATTTGTGCGAGTCTAGTAGATGTGCTTAGTAAGTTAATTCCCTATGAGATTCGACTCCGGACTTTTTAACCGGAATATATTTGCAACGACCGCTTAGTCCTTTGTATAAGGCATAGTTGGGCGTGATCAAATTTTAGCGTTGTTGCCGGGAATAAATGGTATTATTTATTGCAGGTAAAAGAAGTTCTAGAGTTCTTAGTGTAGTCAAGTTTCTTCATTTTAAACTAAATACATTGAAATTCTAACGTTTATTCTTGGATGTTACATATGCATGCCTAGAAACTCCTCAAGAACTGGTGAATTGTTCGAAGCATTATCAGATCCTGAGAAAGTTTTCAAGGCATTGAATCGTGCAAACAACGAAGGACAAACAGCAACAGAACTCAATAGAACGAATCGAACCAGACATGTATGACGTAATAGAAAATCCAAACAACAGAAAATAATGCGAATGACCCGAACAATCAGGGTGTGGCGCCTCTTGTGCCAGAAGCAGCCTTGTATGATTGGACACAACCCACCGCCAAAAATTTGGCAATAACAATTGCAGCCCGTCAGATACAAGCGGAATCATTTCAAATCACAAACAACATGCTACGTTTGTTGCAGAATAAGGGACTGTTCTCAGGGTCTTACATTGAAGATCCTCAGCAGCATCTGAAAAATTTCATGTCGATATCTATCACACGAAGGCAGCCAAATGTGAAACTGGAAGAAATAAGGTTGTTGTTGTTTCCATTCTCAGTGACAAGAGAGGCTCAGACTTGGCTCAACTCTCTACCCATAAACTCCATCACTACTTGGGAGGAACTGGTCAAGCAAGTTTTGAACAAGTTCTACCCACCCAATAAGACTGCCAAACAAGTTGATGAGATATTGAGCTTCAGGCAGAGACCAACAGAAACACTGCAAGAAACGTTGGAGAGGTTCAAAGGTATGCTGGTTAAGTGTCCACACTATGGCATTCCAGATCAAGCGTTGGGGCAAAGGTTCTACATGGGATTGACGGACAACTTGAAGTCCAATGTTGATGCTTTAGCAGGTGGAGCATTTTTAGAAAATAATTCAAAGTGCAAGATATTACTTGATAAAATGGCTCAAATCTCATAATGGATGACAAGAGACTCTACGATCACTCCTGTCGTTCACTCAGTGGCTTTGGACCCAAACAACTCCATAGCCGAGAATATGGCCACTCTGATGACGCAATGAGTATCCTCACCAAAAAGATTGATGAATCAGGCCAGAAGTAGCAAGTACACATAGTTGAAGCGACTAATGGGGGATTATGTACACCATGCATTAACCAACCATATGTATGCTCGTGGAGTGCAGAAAGTGACAACCAAAACTATCAGGGAAATATGAACTATGTTGCCAACTATGGAGGACAGAGGCAAGGTGGTTAAAATTGGGGACAACAGAATCAGGAATATAGACCATCACAACAACAATACAATAATAGCAACAATCCTGGTGCTATGCGACCACAAGGTCAAGTTGTGCCTTATCAAAGGCAACATGGATACAATCAGCAAAATCAGCAGGGAAAATGGAAGAAAAGGTCCACCAAATGCAAGAAAAGGCTCACCAGATGCACGAAAAGGTAGTAGCGCACGACTCAGCTATCAAAGTCATTGAGATTCAACTAGGGAAGATATCGATGTCTCCGAATAATCATCCCCAAGGGATGTTACCTGCGGACACGCATGTCAATCCAAAAGAGCAGTGCCCGAAGAAGCTTATGGTAGTGAGCCTAAGAAATAGTAGAGACCTAGATCTAGAGTAAGAAATTGATCGCGAAAGCCGACCAACTGAAACACTTGTGCCAGTACCCATTGAGGTAGATGATTCAACAGGGTTAACTGAGGTAATGATACAACATGCGCAAGAGAGCACAAGCAAAGAAAAAAAGGTTGCGAAGGAGACTGAGGTAGTGCAAGAAACGATAGTAGAAGTAGTGCCTGAGCAGGATAAAACTCAAATCACAGGAAGGAAGCGAACTCCAACACCATTCCCACAGAGATTGGCCAAATATCATAAGGATGAGCAATATAAGAAATTCTTGGAGATATTGAAACAAATCCAGGTGAACATTCCACTGATTGACGCCTTGAGGGAGATGCCTAGGTATGCCAAAATGATGAAGGATTTGATTTAGCGCAAGTTCGACTTCTAAGACTTGGCCACTGTTACACTAACCTAGACCTGTAGTGTTGTCGTGACGAGACCAATAGCCGAGAAGCTGTCAGATCCAGGGAGTTTCACAATCTCATGCACAATAGGCAGTTATGCTTTTGCTAAATCATTGTGTGATTTAGGGGCAAGCATAAACTTGATGCCCTTGGATATCTACAAAAGGTTAGGCATTGGAATAGCAAGACCCACATCCACGTTACTACAACTAGCCGATCGGACAGTGAAAAGGCCATCAGGTATCCTTGATGATGTACTAGTGCAGGTTGGAAAGTTTGTGTTTCCAGCAGATTTTGTCATTTTGGACTGCCGGGTTGACGAGGAGATTCCCATAAGTTTGGGAAGACCATTCTTAGCCACCGGGAGAGCTCTAATTGATTGTGAAACCGGAGAGCTAAAAATGAGACTGAACGATGAAGAGATAACGTTCAATGTGCAGAAGTCTATGCGGCGACCAAGTGAATTTGCTAACTACTCTCTGATATAAGTTGTGGATGTAATTTTAGAGGAGGAAGATGAGGCTCTGAACGCTAAAGACCCCCTAACAGCCTGTCTCGTAAACTTAGAAGAAGTAAATGGAGAGGAATTGGCGGAGTGGGTCCTGGATCTTGAAGGACAAGGGTTCTGGAAAAGAGAGCTCGAATTTGAGTCTGCACTTAGAAGAAAGAAAGACCCCTCCAGCTAAGTCATCGATCGAAAAACCACCACAGTTAGAACTGAAACCGCTACCACCTCACCTCAGGTATACTTTCTTAGGACCTAACTCAACTTTACATGTTATTATCTGATCTGGTTTGTTAGATGTGCAGGCAAAACAACTTTTGCAGGTATTAATAGAGTGCATAACTGCAATTGGTTGGACCATTGCAGACATTAAGGGTATCAACCCGGCCTTCTGTATGCATAAGATTTTATTGGAATATGGCTACAAACCTTCCAGAAAATATCAAAGAAGGCAGAACTCCAACATGAAAGAAGTCGTGAAAAAGGAGGTGATAAAATGGTTAGATGATGGAATCATTTTCTCCATCTCCGGCAACAACTGGATTATCCAATTCAATGTGTGCCAAAGAAAGGTGGAATGACTGTTTTGAAAAACGAGAACAACAAGATGATCTCAACAAGAACAGCCATGGGATGGCGAATTTGTATGGACTACAGAATATTGAACAAGGCCACCCAAAAAGACAATTTTCCCTTACCGTTCATTGATCACATGATAGGTAGATTGGCTGGGAGGTCCCACTTCTGCTTTCTAGATGGATACTGGGGTTATAATCAGATCTCTATTGCCCCGTAAGTTAGAGATTCACATGTCCATATCGCATCTACACTTCCGGAGAATGTCGTTTGGCTTATGTAATGCACCCGCCACATTTCAAAGGCGCATGATGGCCATCTTCACAGGTATGGTAGAAGACATAATGGAAGTCTTCATGGATGATTTCTCAGTTGTGGGAGACTCGTTCGATGATTGTCTTAAGAATATGAAAGGAGTGCTGAAAAGATGTGTGGAGACTAATCTGGTGCTCAACTGGGAAAAGTTCCATTTCATGGTACATGAAGGTATAGTCTTGGGGCACCTAGTATCAAGTAAGGGCATTGAGGTAGATTGTGCAAAGGTTAATGTGATAGAAAACTTACCACCACCCATTTTCGTCAAAGCAATTAGAAGTTTCCTTGGCCACGTCGGTTTCTACAGACGGTTTATAAAAGATTTCTCCAAAATTGCTAACCCATTGTGTAAACTGCTTGAAAAAGATCGCCCTTTTGTGTTTTCTGATGACTGCAGGGCAACGTTTGAGGAGTTGAAGAATAAACTGATGATTGCACCAATCATAATGGCCCCCAACTTGGGGAAACCTTTAGAGCTTATGTGTGATGCAAGCGACTATACTGTGGGAGCAGTTCTTGGGCAATGAAAATATAAAGTCATGCATCCGATCTACTATGCAAGTAAAACCTTGAGTGGCGCCCAACTGAATTACACAGTGACTGGCAGAGAAAGAGATGCTAGTTGTGGTGTTCGCATTTGATAAATTCAGTTTATACCTGATAGGCTCAAAGGCAATTATTTATACTGACCATGATGCCTTCAGGTACCTAATTGAGAAAAAGGAGTCAAAGTCACGCCTAATTCGATGGGTGCTACTACTACAAGAGTTCGACTTGGAAATCCAGGACCGAAAGGGAACAAAAAACCAAGTTGTTGATCATTTGTCCAGTCTTGAAGGAGCGTAAAAGAAGGTTGAGGTGGAGGAGATCATGGAGACTTTCCTAGATGAACAACTTTTAGCAACGAGCCTCGAGGCTACACCATGGTATGCAGATATTGCAAATTACCTAGCAAGCGATATTGTTCCCTATGACTTGTCTTATGTGCAAAAGAAAAAGTTTTTTCATGATTGTCGCATGTATTTCTGGGATGAACCATATTTGTTTAGGATTTTTCTTGATAACATGATCCGGAGATGCATTCCTGAGATATATCAATCTTCTGTTTTGCAAGCATGTCATGCTTCACCATATAGAGGACATTTTGGAGGTGTAAGGACGACTGCTAAAGTGTTGGAGCCAGGTTTTTATTGGCCGACGTTGTTTAAAGATGCACACTTCTGGGTGAAAAGTTGTGATGAGTGCCAATGGATGGGGAATATATCTCGTCGACATGAGATGCCCATGAACCCAATTCAAGAGGTGGAAGTATTCGATGTATGGGGAATCAATTTTATGGGACCATTTGTCAGCTCATAAAATAACAAGTACATACTTGTAGCGGTGGACTATGTCTCGAAATGGGTAGAAGTCGTGGCACTTCCAACAAATGATGCAAAAACAATTATTGGTTTCCTGAGAAAAAATATCTTCACCCGATTTGGCACTCCAAGAGCGATCATCAGTGATGAGGGCACCCACTTCTGCAACCGAGCCTTTGCAAAGTTGTTCGAGAAATATGGCGTTCGCCATACGTTTGCTACTCCGTATCACCCACAAACAAGTGGGCAAGTCGAGGTATCAAACAGAGAAATCAAGAGTATTTTTACCAAAATTGTAAATGCTACTCGGACTGATTGCGCGTGAAAATTGGATGATGCGCTATGGGATTACCGCACTGCATTAAAAACTTTGATTGGGATGTTACCGTATAAATTGGTGTTTTGAGAGGCATGTCACTTACCGGTGGAGTTAGAGCATAAAGCCCTCTGGGCGTTATGACAACTAAATCTGGACTTGGAGGCCGTTGGAACTCGTAGAATCACAGAGTTGCATGAACTTGACGAGTTCCGTTACCATACATATGAGAGTACAAGGTTATATAAGGAAAGAATGAAATTGGTGCATGGCAAAAACATTCTTGAGCGAAATTTTAAGCCATGAGATGTGGTATTTTTATTCAATTCGAGATTGAGGTTGTTTCCGGGCAAATTGAAGTCAAGATGGTCAGGACCATTCCATGTGCTATAGATTCATCCCACTGGAGCCATGGAGATTGCATCAGAAGATGGCTCTCGCAAGTTTAGAGTCAATGGTCACATGTTGAAACATTACTTGGGCATGGATGAGACGCAAGTAGTATCGGTGACTCATTTGCAAGCGCCAAAAATGTTGAGCGAGCCTTAAGTTCGATTGCCTCCGTCACGCCGCGACGTTAAATCAGGTGCTTCACGGGAGGCAACCCATTGTAATGTTGTAATAGTCATGCCGTGATGTTTACTAAGGCGCTCGTTGGGAGGCAACCCAATTCGTAGTTGATTTTTAGAGTAACTAGGACTTTTTTTCTTTTAATTTGTAGGAACTAACATGTTTGCAGGCAGTTCTAGTAGATCGTGTACTGGACCTCGCGTCGCCAGGCCCCCAACGTGCTTGGCCAGGCAGAATGTCTCGCGCCACGTGCCCCACAACTCGCGTTGGAGCTCGCGTCACAAGGGGGAAAGTGAGCCATTAACCTCGCGTCGCCAGGTAAGTAAATTTTTTCGATTTTCTTTTAATTGTTTTTGTTTTGTTTCTTTTAACCCCCTCCCTTAAAACCTAAATTAAATGCCTCAAACACACTCGCGCCTCACACGCTCACGCCAAGAACACACTGTCAAAAAAACCCTCCTCACAAACCCTTTGAAGACAAACATTCTCTTCTCCTTCCTTCACTTGCAACGTCAATTCAAGGGAAATCCCTCCTCCTAAGCATCTAAGGTATGGTTTCTATCTCCATTCTTTGAAAATTTTGAATTGGGTGAATGCATGTCGTTGGATGAAAATGTTGGGGTTGTTCTTCATTGTAGCAACGTGTTTGTGTGTCCCAAAACCCATAAACCCCATAGGATTGATGTTGTTGTTGTGTGCAAAAGTGGTAGCACGGAATTCCCAATATGAGTTGGGAGGGTGAGGCAATCCCTCATCCCTACAAGCAATACCATGGCACTAGTGCATGCTAAGTGTTTGTCATAATACCTCAAAGGCATTCTTTGTCCCCATTGGAGCCCGAGTCTCCTGGATTGTAAGACTAGTGTTATGTCGTCGTGCACCACTTTAGAATTTTAAGTGTGGGGTGGCTCACCGGTAGCCTCATGCTTCAAAATTGGAGGAAATATCTTTGTGTAATTGCGTGATTCTCATGCTAAGAAAAGAAAATGAGGTAAAATCTGAGTAACCTCGGAAAATTATTGAACATTATGTGATGAACTCTTAAGTGTGGGTCGCAAGACCATGTTTTGAATTTTGCAATGCGTCTTAAATTGATTAATGCTCATTTGCGTAGGTACGAACATTCCTCCAAGGAAGGACACCGGTAAAGGCAAGGCCACATCCACTGCTCCGTCCAAGGCTCCCTCCACGCCTCCATCGAAGAAGAGGAAAGGAAGGGGGGGAGCACTTCAAGTCAAGTTGAAAAACTGTAAGCAGTGGCAGCTATAGCAGCCACTGGCTCACAACCTCAAGGACAGAGGGAGTTTTGACTCAAGAGCATATCTCCACATGTTAAGGACTGGTACAAGCGTTGTCGGCCGATACATATACATCTGAAATCTGCTATTCATGAGCGTCGCCTGCAAGCCAAGTACCAAGCAATCTGGAGGGTTATTAATGATTCGGGGTTGAGTTATGTGTTCAAAAATACCATGGATATAAATGTTAATATGGTTCGAGAATTTTATGCTAGTTTTAATCCAAAGGATTCTGAGTAGCTGGTGCCCATTCGGGGAAGGTTGATAGATTTTTCAGCCTCGGCAATATGCAATTTCTTAGGTTCTCAAAATGTTCCTCGAAAACCCTTGGACAATTTCATCGCCCGTCCTACATATCGAGAATTGAGACACACTCTTTGTGGTGTCAATTTTGTGGCGGCTTGGGTTCGGGACGAGAAAACCAATCGTCATAGGAAATTCCCTAAGAAGAAAATGAGGGCAGAGGCTCAAGTGTGGCTGAAATTGATTAATACACGGCTCCTACCTTGCAATCATGATGCTCTTATTAGCCGTGAGAGGACGTGCATGTTATATTACCTCATGACTGGCCAGAGGGTGAATGTGATCCACTTGATCCGATACCAGATATCTCTAGTGAGAGCTAGTAAGAGAACTGATTGAATACCCTTTGCAAACATGTTAACACATTAATTGAGACAACAAGAGGTATAGGAGGAGGAATCTTTCAATCACATCATTTCTCAGCCCCTACGGCTAATGGACATTACAAGTGACCGGGTTAAGGAGAAGATTTTTATGCCATCAATGACAAGTCCTAAGCGCAATGCTCGCAATGACAGCTTTATGGTCCATTTATATAGGATGATGGACTTGTAGCTTCGGGTAGGGGGACGGCCGAAAACTACATAGGAAAGGGCCATATTAGAGGAGCGTTTTCCGCCGAATGTTCATGATCATCAGTTGGTTGGGATTGGTGATGGCTACAGACTCCCAGAGGATAAAGATGTCAACACACCAGAGCAGTCCAAGGCCAAGTCGGACAGTCAGATGATGATGATGATGATGATGATGATGATAAGGAGGAAGCAGAAGATTAGGAGTGGGCATCCTTCGAGGATGAAGACGATGACGATGCTTGATCAGGGAGTTTTTCATACACCCTACTTGCTATTTTTCTTGTTTTGTCTACTTGAGTATGCACTAAGGACATTGCATGAAATAAGGGTGGGGTGGTAACTTGTAAATATTAGCCTTGTTTAAATTCATAGTTGATATTTTTTTGTAGTTAGCGTCGTCTTAGCTTTTGAAAAAAAAAAGTAGAAAAAATTGGACTCTTTCGAACGATGGATCTCCTAGACAGTTTTCTTGAGGGAATTAAGTCTAAAGAAAAAAAGTTTTTCTTTGTATGTGGTGTAGTAATTCTCCCTTATTTTTTTTGTGTCGCAGTTCTTTTTCAAGGGTTTTGGTTGAACGGGGTGTAGTTAGTTTTAATTTTTAGGAGTAGAAACCATTGTGCTATGAATTATATTGCAGTGATATATCTTGACTTTGTTATGCCTTGATAATAGTGAGTACTCTGGATGTGACGCTTAGGTTTAGTGTTTGACTCTAGTATAAGTACCTTAAATAGTATATTCTTAAATTTGCTTAACTGCTTTGACTAGAGTGTGATAAAACCAATCTTGAGTGAGTATGTGCCGTGTGTGTGTGAGGTTTGTTTGTATTCTGTGTAGTGCAGTTGATGTCTAGAACTTGCCCCGTGTGTTTGCAAAGCAAAATAGTAACCTTCTTCAGTCTGGGAAGTGATATAGACGTTTCTTTGTTGAGCTAGATATTTATAGTTTACCCGCCTAAATGTTATATAACGTAGTTAACCCCTTTGAGACTATAATCCTGTTTCTTTGGTAAACACATTACAAGTCTTACCCCTTTGTTTGAATTGACCATGTCACGACCCAAATTCCAACTCAGGTCGTGATGGCGCCCAATACCGGAGTTAGGCAAGCCAACGCTAGTTTACTAACGAGGTTACTTTACTTGATTGGATATTTAAGTACTTGTCAAACTTCAAGTTAAGAAATCATTTAATGAAAGCGATTAAGTGAGGTGACTCAGTTCAACGTAAATCAAAATCGTGTGCCAACCTATACAATGTAGCAAAATATACCAGAAAGTTACTAAACGTGCCAGAACCTAGTGTCACAAGTCCACAGGCGACTAGTGGAATATACAAAATAGATAAAATAGATGTACAACTGTCTGAAGGGGGTAGATAGAAATATCCAAAAATAAAAGAAACTCCACAGCGCTGCTGAGGAACGCCAGGAAGAGCAGCTCACCGTGTATTCTAATCCAGAAAGTACCCTCAAGATCGCGCTCTGGTATGATAACCAGATGCACCAGCCTCAGAACCTGTACAATTAAGTACAGAAGCGTAACATGAGTACATATAAACAAATATGTACCAAGTGGGTATCCCGTCTAAACTCGAAGAAGTAGTGACAAGAGGTAGACGTGATACTTACTAGGGTCAATAACAAATAAAATGATTAAATAAATATAGACAGGAATAATAGTCATGGAAATCACTAAAGCATGAAGTATCAATTATATAAAACTGTAATTTATTCTCATGAGTCAAATAGCAATTATCACAAAAGTTTCAAGTTCCCCTACATGGATCTATTTATTTAATAATAACAAGACTCTCAGTAAAATACATAGCACATAATATGCCGAAGCGATGCAAAAATAAATGTGCACTGCCGAGGATCGATCGGCTCGAACCATAGATGCATCTATTACCCCGCTCGTGAATCGATCATGCGACGCGGTTGACATAATTATAAGGCTACCCCGCTCACGAATCATACATGCGACACGGGTGCTCATATACATACACAGAATTATCAGGAAATTCAGGAATTTATCATGGATTATACTTGAAAACAGAGATTTAAGCATTTAAACTTACTCCTAACCTCCTAATATCCTCATGTCAATTTCAACGATAAGAAGCAACTATGAACACGTGTAAAGATACAGGTAAGGCACATAAAGGCATGCTTGTGAATCCTAAATTCTACCCGACATAACATAGTAGTAGCTACGCACGGACTCTCGTCACTTTGCGCGTGCGTAGCCCCTGCAAATAAGGATAATTCAATCATTTATATTTACCTATGGGGACAATTCCCTCTTAAAAGGTTGGAAAAAAGACTCACCTCGTGTCGAATATACTTCTCGGACCAAGAACGCGCCCGAACTCCAAACTTTACACCCGATGACTCGAAACTAGTCAAATGTTATATGAATACGTTAATAAACACTCAAAAGTATGAAATTCTCTTACTAGTTTAGCTAATTCATCATTCTTGAAGAAATCCCAAAATACACCCCCGGGCTCACATGCTCGAATTCTGGAAAAATTTGAAGAAAACACTCACCCATAACCTAAGGATCATTAACATATAGTTTTTGTATGATTTCATGGTAGATAAGTGGTGAAATTCTCTAAAGTTCATCAACCCTAGGTTTCCACTCTAACCCCTTTGATTTGCACTAATTGGGTGTTAATCTACCTAATATTTGATGTAATAAACCAACATTTAGATGGAAATTACTTACTTCTTAGTAGCTAGGCCGAATACCCTCTTGTGAGCTCTCAAAATCGCCTATGGTGGAGAAGAAATGGTGAAAAATGGTTAAGTCCCGTATTAAATGAGCTCACTGCCTTCAGTGATCTCGCACCTTCGGCTCGAGGACCGCATCTGCGGTCACGCACCTGTGAGCCAAGGCTCGCACCATGGCAAGGAGGCTGGGGATCGCACCTGCAGAGGGATTTCCGCACCAGCGGATCCGCTCCTGCGGAGAGAGGTCCGCACCAGCGGATCCGCTCCTGCGGAGAGAGGTCCGCACCTGTGGATTTGGACCATCTCCACTGGGGCCGCACCTTCGAGTCCTTGACCGCAGGGGCGGTCTCGCACCTGCGATCTGGGCAACCGCACCTGCGGTCACCAGACCTGGTGCACCAGCAGCTGAAGCTGCTAGTTTTTGGCCTTATTTGGTGTCCGGGAGGCACCTGGGCCCACTCAAGCCCCCGTGCAATTGTACCAACAAGTCCTAAATCATATTACGGACTCGCCTGAGCCTTCGGAACACCCAAAACAACGCTAAAACTCAAGATCACACCTCAAAACCCCTAGAATCAAACTTAAGAAAATTCAAGTTCTTAAATTCGGTTTCAATGCGCCAAACTAACATATACTACTCGGAATGACACCAAAATTTTGAGGCAAATCATAAATGACATAACGGAACTATTCCCGATCTCGGAATTCCGTTCGGACCTCGATAACATAAAAACACGTTCTAAACCAAATTATGAACTTAAGGAAACTCTATTTTCGCTATTTGGCGTCAAAACGCTCCCAGGTCATCTAGAAACCATTACGGACATACGCACAAGTACAAAATCATCATACGAAGCTATTGGAACCATCGAAACTCGATTCCGAGGTTGTTTACTCAAAATATTGACCAAAGTCAAACTTGGCCTTAAAAGCCAACCTTAAGGAACCAAGTGTTCCTATACTGCCCTAAACACTTCCAGATCCCGAACCACCTGTCCCCGCGAGTCATAAATCACTATAAGCCGCTATGGAAAGTCTTATTTAGGGGAACGGGGTCCGAATACGCAAAACGACCGGTCGGGTCGTTACAGACCATATATTTGAACCTTGTCGAATCTCATGAGCACTTAAAATGTTATGGATTATGTAAAGTTAAAGTGTGGGGTGGTAGTTCGTATTTTGAATGGAATAAATGAAATAAGGATAAATGTGCACCGTTTTGAAAAGAAAAAAACTATATAGTTGTATTGTATGAAAAATATTCTTGATGGTACTGACTAATTATGTAATTGTGCTTAAAGAAGTATGGGGTAATATACATTGATGTGAAGGTGGGGTTTTGGTTTGACATAAGTATGGGCTTGAGTGTTAAAGTATATGTATTAAAGTTCTTAAGAGAGGTGAAGTCACTCTTATATCCAAATGTATCCTACCCGACCCACAACCTACATTACAACCAACTAAGTCGTACTTGATCCTTGACTGAATGAGCTCGATTAGTAGAGTATTACACTACGGGCAAGCCTATGGTGCATCTTTTGTGGCATATGAATGTTATTTTTTAGAGCGAGTGAATTCTTCCTATCTTGAGTTCTTACGTTCTTAAAATTCATTGTGTGTGGAACTAATCTCTTTTGTTGGGTGAGAGCACGTGACTCATAACGGAAAGGTAATGTCACTGACCTCTATGTTAGAGTAAGTGAGTGAGTAGTGAATAATGCATTGTATTCGTGAGTCAAATTTTGAGGTGAAGATGTTACACCTTTGTGCTTAGTATATTTAAAAAATTCTTGGTGTGACGAGTTAAGAGAATTGCTTAAAAAGGTCGTGTCTATAACGTGTAGTTTGATTGCTCGAGGACGCGCAACGTTTAAGTGTGGGGTAGTGATGTTTGGCTATAATTCCATATTTTAGTACATTACTTACCTTACATTTTAGGTGCTTTAATGCTAAACTATACCATATTTGCGCTTAATTGAGTCTACTTTATTTGTAGGTACATTGGAGATGAAATTGGAGCAAAGTGGATATTTAAAGTGTAAATCATGCTCGAAAACAATAGGAAGAAGAAAGAAAAAATGAGAAGAGGGAAAATGAAGCAGTAGGCGAAGCTAGCCCAAAACCTCGTGTTAGAGAAGGCAAGGCGAGATCTTTAGCTCGCTTCGAAGCGCGCGACGCAAGGTGAAAGGCGAGGTTGAGCACGCGCCAGGCCTTGCGTCGGACGGTCTGAGGCGAGGTGAAGCTCATGTTAACCCTCGCGAGGCGAGGTCCTTAGCGAGCCTGATCCGGTTGTTAAAGGCCTATTTCGTTAACTTGTTGGACTTGGACTTGGGCTATGTCGTTTAGGTCTTTTCCTACACGTATAAATAGGCGTTAAACACCACTTTGGAAAGAGTTTTGCGACCCGAGGCAAGAATAGCTCGTGGAACAACTTTTGGGGGAAAGAATAATTGATTTCTCCATTCCTTCATCTTTACTTTGTTATTTTTTTATGCAAAATACTTGAAAATTTGTTACTATGAGTATGAGTAGCTAAACTTCTAATCTAGGATTTTGATGAAACCTATTGGAGGATGATTTTCCCGTTACGTTTAATATAGATTTGTCGTAGCTTTTTCTTTATTTGGTCAACTACGTTTATATTGTGGTTGGTTGAAGAGATCTCAATCGACTGTTATTATTTGGTGTGTATTACTCGGAAGAGAGTGCATATTTAGGTAGTTGTTGAACAACATCACTCTTAATGTATACGAGGGATCAATACAGAGGGTTTAAAGTTGGGATTAGGAATACGAAACCTTGGTGCGATCCGAGTGAGCCGTAACTTAGTGCCAGCTAGCATAGTTCGGAAGCATATGTCTAGTAAATTGTGGTAGTTACTCGGGAGAAAATTACGATACTTAGAGCGCTCATGATCAGTAGAAAAAACTTAGGCAAATTTATATGTAACGTAGCGGAAAGGATTCCGACAATAGGGAAAATCATAACCTTATATCATTCCAAATCTTGTCTACAACCTTTTCATAGTTAGTTATTAATTACTGCACTTTTCATAACTAGATCTTTAGTAGTAAACATCCAATTTGTTATTTAAATATTCCTGAAGATTGATTGCGTGAATTTGTACGAGTCTAGTAGTTGTGTTTAACCGGAATATATTTGCAACGACCGCTTAACCCTTATTATAAGGCGTAATTGGGCATGATCAAGTGTATCCTTTAATTGCATAATATAGAGTGCATATTAATAATTCAAGATACAAGCACGTATTGCTTGTTCCACTCATAATTCTTGAACTTATTATGCTAGCTAGATTAACAATGTGGCAGATAACATGCATAACTTTCTTTTCTTCTGATCCAACTAAGTTATGATAAGCAAAGTTGTTCGCTACCTCTAGTTGTTAGATATAATAAGTACTTGACGAAATTAATCAAGATGAACAAAAACTAATTCAAACACCATCGCACTGATCAATAACTTCTTGAAACTTGTATGGAGAATAGCAAATTTCTATCTATGTGGGGTTTTAAAATGTTAATCCTAGAGATCTACAGTAGAAGAAAATTGGCGAGAAGCTAACTAATATAGTAAATTTTGTTGGGAGAATCAACGGTTAGGTGGGTTTTCCAGCTAAGGAAGTGGGGATTTTGTCATTCTATGTACATATTTGTTGCTTGTGACTTTGCCAAGTTTGCATGTTAGAGATCCTAAATTCCTGATAAGTCTCTCTCTTTATCCTATGTCTTAATCAAATCGCATCTACACTTTCCTTTGGTCCCCCACCCAAAGGCCTAAACTAAATTAGGACACAAATCTCAAGTCACTCAACCCCACACACATGAGTGAGACCATATATTATACACTTCCCATGTACTAAAAAGAATGAATGTAGGAGCCAGGAGGGAAAGAGTATGTTGGCCAAGTTTTGCACACTTTCTTCCATGTTGATAACTATTTCTATTCTCACTCTTCACATGTCCCTTCTTTCTCTACTCAATTTGAAGAGTCTTTTTTAAAATTTTCGTTTCCTCTGTCCAATTATAGCCCATTACGCAACTCTTTTTTTCTTATTATTATGAGATTTGTGGTGTAGCTCGAATAAATTTTGTGGGATCATACTGAATATATTGTTGTACTGTAAACTTTTGCTTACCAGTCAAGATTTTATTTGAGGGATCACGTTGAATATATTGTTATTATTGTAAACTTTTGCTTACGGAAGCTTTCTGTCTGATTAAAAAGTAATCTATCCATCTTGAAAAATATACATAAACGAATTCACAAGAAAATTCATCAATGAGTAACTATGGGATTAGCTTTCTGTGATAATGCGTTGTGTTTAAGTGTACGAATTAAGTTGTAATAAGTGATTAAAACGCATTTTACATCTTGATAATTTAATAAGGCTATGACACAAAAGATTAGCTGTGAAGTTCAAAATAAAGCAATATGAAATATATTAAATAAATTAGGCGTAAAGAGGAATTAATGTGAGATAAAGATATGGGAAGACGAACCAAACCAACCCTTAATCACAAAATCCAATTCCTAGTCTTATAATAAGCAAACCAAAGGCACGAGATAATTTAGTGGGCGTTTGGACATAAGATTTGGAAAATTTCAAAAAAAAAGTGAAACTTTTTTTTCTAGTGAAATTGATGTTTGAAGACTAGTGTTTGGACATAAATATAATTTTCGGAGTCTTTGTACAATTTATCCATTTCTTCAGTCCTGTTGATGAACAAAATGACATCAATGATTACATCCCCAACTTATTATGGACTAAGAGATTTATGCTGTTGGTAACTCTGGGTCAGTTCGGCCCAAAACATACAGCTGAAGGCCCAACGAGACCGGAGAATGTAGTGTGCTTTTCTGTAAAAATAGCACGAGCTAGCCAGTTTTTGAATTGGTCATCAAAAAATAGCCAGCATTTGCTAAGTCATTGTAAAATAACGACTATTTTGCTGCAACACGGAAGGTTCCAGCATAATATACTGGAGATCGGTGCACCTGTATGAATTTCCAGCATATTATGCTGGAACTCCAACATGCGGAAAGTTCCAGCATAATATGTTGGAGATTGGAACACCTGTGTATGAACTTCCAGCATATTATGTTGGACCGGTATATTATACTGGAACTCCAGTATATTATGCTGGAGTATTTTCCGGATTTTGAACAATATTTTCGTTCATATTTATCTTAAATAAAAAGTGGTTAAATTTTGACTACTTTTAAAACTGCGACTATTTTTGAATTTCTCCTTATTTTTCTGCATGTGGCGCAGAAGTACTGTTTGCTGTTTTAAACGGGTTTAGACTAAAAGATAGTCTCTTCTTTTTCTTTTTCTTATGAATAATGTTTTGGTAGCGAAGATCATTGAATGAGTTTACTGCTAAATTACTAAGATTCTTTAGGATAATTTAATTTCCTAGTCAATAATATGGCGGAATTAAAATCAATATCCATGTAAAAAGATCTGCTTTAAATAATGCATATCCGGCATTTTTTTTATTCTCTCTTGTCATTCCATTTATTTGAGCTCGAGACGCGTGCGATTAAACAAAAATTTCATGTCTCGTGAGGTTAAAAAAAAAATAGATGAACTTTATAATATTACATTCTATTAATGCTTTTGTCCATTTTGACTTAGATCAACCTCTAGAGTTTCACCAAAAACATAAGAATTTTCTATTGCAGCATATTCAATAAACTCATTGCTAAAGTCAAATATGGAATATTAGTAATGGTTTCCAGTCTAAAGTCTTAACAGACGATCATGTCTGCCGTCTAAATTTTGAAAAGCTTAGTGGCTTATATAATAAATTTCATCTTTGCTTTGCCTTTAGTTTTAGTATAATATATGTTAACAGAAACATATATACCTGCCGTACGTCTCGCACACTAAAGACGAACGACGAGTGCATCTTTTTGAACAGATCTCAGCAAATTCTTACTACTTTATCATAGAATCGGAAAAAAGGTTAATATATTGGTGGAGCTTAATTATCAGACTAATTCCACAATTTCCGCATATATCACCAACGGATGCCTCTCTTATAAGACGATAACTTTAATCTCTTTGTTTTAGAGAAATAATTAAGTGGCTCCGTTTACTTGGTACGTGTTGGCTTTTATCACGCTCTTTAAGAAATAGTAAATGAAGTGTATAGTTTACCATGATATTCATATTAATTGATGCATATTTTATTGGATTTGGGAAAACGATCTAAAATGAGTAATAAATACTGTGGGTATAACAGGAAAAAAAATTGTCTTCTCATGATATGCATAAAGTGTGACAAATAAAAATGAAAATCTATTTTTAGTATATGTGCCAAGTAAAAGTGAACGAAAGGAGTATATTTTATCTCTAGGGTGGCTGCTACAAGAATAGAATATTCCAAAGCATTTAAAGGATTTGAACTAATTGTGACAAAGTTGAGTATGATCTTTGTTCTTTTTTTATCCATAGTTTAAAAGGCAGTTCATGCTTAATTTTTGAAGTGCCCATGAAATTTCCCTAGCCTGACTCTCACTCAAGGCTCCCTTCCTAGCTCTTTCACTCTTTCTTAATTTTTGCTGCTATTTATTTTTGTTTCTTTGGCTGTACTCGTGTTCGAAGAGAGAAGAGAGATGCCTGGTAGGCTGGTACAAAGCACAAAGTATCTCGCATTCACATAGGGGTCGAAAAGATCACACTTTTAGGGGTGTGATGTAGACCGCTTACCCTAATTCAAGGATTAATGGCTGTTTTTGCAACTCGAACTCGTGAGTATACATTATGCAAAGACAACTTTATCATTGCTCTAAGGTTCCGCTTCTCGAAGAGAGATGACCAGTAATTATATTATTCTTACGTCCTCCCTATCGGTGGAACGGAACTTTTACTAAGCAAAATCAAAATTAAAAAAAATAAATAAACGAAAGAAGTCAAGGAGATTCAACTTAAAGTATTATATACATTAAATTTGTGTTTATTTAGATACAAAAGCTGCACTAAATGACTAAATAACATATAGATGGTGAGAGCTAGATTACGTAATTAAATGTGATAGACCGAGCGTAGACGACCAAATTTTAGTAAATGAAAAATGCGGAGCTATAACGTAGTAGTACTCTATACTAGGTTTTACTTTTTCATTCATTAGAAAAATGTGTAAATTCTCATCGGACAACATTTGGACCAATCAAATAACATTAACATGACAGTTTGCTCCATCATAAAGTCACGATTAAAGGTCTGAAAAAAGATTATTATACACCAAATCAAGGGCCAGACGTCAAATTAATTCCCTAACCCTTTTGCATTGCATTTTTTATTCTGGCCTTCAGTTTGTCACAGCCTTCAAATACCCCCTCAAACCAAACCCTTCCAAACACTTATTCTCATTAATTAATTTGTTGCTTCTCTATTATCACTTCTCAGCAACAAATTAATGAGAGATTTAATGGAGGTCCCAACATGTTTTTGCAATAATGGCCAATATTCATCAACTTATGATGATCAAGATTCAAATTCTGAAAAACAAAGCACAACTTCAACAACAACATATGAAGAAACCAGCTCTTGCAATATTGACACCTTTCCTTCCCCAAAAACTTTCAAATCTCATTCTTGCATAGCCACTTTTAAGACCTTAACCCCACAAATTTCCCATCTAGCCATTCACAATAACATTTTATACGCTGCATCTCTCAACGAAATCACTGCCTTTGATTTAAAATCCAATGAACAAATCGACACATTCAGCCGTCAAACAACTTCATCTTTTGGAATAGTAAAATCGATTGCGTTTAGCAAAACAAAAATCTTCACAGCTCATCAAGATTGCAAAATTAGAGTTTGGCAACTCACACCATCCTCCAAAAAACATCAACTCCTGTCAACTCTTCCAACTTTAAAAGATCGGATCCGACGTGGCATTTCTCCTAAAAATTACGTCCAAATTAGACGTCACAAGCAAAAAATCTGGATAGAACATGCAGATACTGTTTCAGGATTAGCTGTTAATAATAATGAGGGGTTAATGTATTCAGTTTCATGGGATAAAAGCTTCAAAATTTGGAATATGTCGAATTTTTCTTGTTTAGAATCCGTTATAGGTCATGTTGATGCTATTAACGCCATTGTTGTTTCTCATGACGGCGTCGTTTACACAGCTTCGGCTGATGGGGAAATAAAAGTTTGGCAAAGAGAAAAAAATAAGCATATTTTAGTAGCTACATTGAAGAAACACAATTCTACAGTGAATGCATTGGCTCTGAATAAGGAAGGATCAGTTTTATTTTCAGGAGGATGTGATGAAAAAATATTAGTATGGGAAAGATCTAGAGAGGAATATTGTGGTGATTATATGTTGGCTACGTGGTCATTAAGAGGACATAAGGGTGCAATTTTGTGCTTGATTTATATTGATCATGATGTTTTAATTAGTGGATCATCTGATAAAAATGTGAGGATTTGGCAAAAGAGTAGTAATAATAATACAGAATGTGGATATTTTTGCTCTATAGTTCTTGAAGGGCATTGTAAGCCAGTGAAGTCAGTTACAGCAGATTGGGATGATGATAATAATGGGCTTCTTTCCATTTTTAGTGGAAGTTTGGATGGAGAAATTAGAGTTTGGGAGGTTATTGTTTCAACGTCACGTTAGAGTTAATAATAATATTCGTCAGATAATGGAGTAGAATATTGAAGCTACTTAATTTTTCATGTTAACTCATTGAATCACGGATATGATTTTTATCCTAGTACTAGTATTCTCACCTCATTGTTGTTTAATTATTTTATATCGGCGAATCCGAGATTTTAATTTGATGGATTCGACCTGTTAAGGTTCTTGATATTGATCGAACGATTGTAATACTTTCTGGAATTATGATTGTACAAGTGTAATATTTATGGAAATTTAGTTATTTTTATCGATATTTGTTTATAACATGCATGCTGCCATTGAGGGGAACCCTAGAGATCTTCTTGAATATAATGAGAAAATAAATTAGGAAATGCGCTCCGGATTAATTACTTAAGCATTCTTTGTTTAAAGGAAACCATATATACTTTGATTTGGTAGCACGAAAAGCAAAGGAAGATATTAACAATATGTTCAAAAAGCATCAGTATTCCCCCACCAAAAAAGTGTTGACAATATATAGTAGTTTGTGCATTTTACAATATGAAACTATTGTAATTAATCATGCTCTATAACAATATTTCTTTATAATAATACTTTAACATAAAATTCAAATTTTTTCGGAACCAATTCTTATGTTATGTTATAATATATATTCTGTATAATAGCATTTTACTATAAAATATTCGAAACAAACGATGTTGTTATAGATATATTTGACTCTACTAGTAATAATTAAGGTACCATGTTTGGCGCAGAAAGTATATAAAACTTAGCTATGCGATTCCGACACAACTTAATATTTGAGTCTCAAAACCCACGCAACGAATGTCTGTTCTTTTCCGAACTATTTAAATATTCAATCTGTTTTTTTTTTCGTTAGAAGTCTATAGTATCAAAAAAGAATTTTGTCTAAGAAATTAACATATACATATTACAAGGATAAAGTTAAAAAAATTAAATATCATTATGAAGGAAATTCACGTGAAGGTAATTGACTTTGAGAAAGGTGAAGCGAAAAAGAATAATTTTGAAATTTAGTGAGGGCTTAATTATAAGTCTCTCTCTATTAACCATAATATTTGTGTAGAGGAGCTTAAAATTAACCTACAAAACATTGTGAACGTGCATTTGATCTTAAAAACTAAAAGAACGGAAATGCGTTTTAAAATAACCATATTAAAAAGCTAAGCACATGTCACTGTCAGCCACCCAATCAGCTTTTTAACAACACAAATTCCTATTTAGTGGGAGAAATTGGGGACCCATATTTAAATATACAATATTGAGTAACATGGAATAACACCAAACCTTAAATTTAATTGATTGCATAAATAGTGGTTTGGTTAGGGTTAATCTTCAAGCTTTATTTGTGTTTATATTTGGAATAATCATATTTGCGTAAGTGCTTACGTATGGTCTCAACTCTCAATTAAGGGATTTATTAGGATTGAGTGGCCCTCACGGTAATATAAACTTTCAGGTTTTTTCGTTTTTTACTTTGTTCTCACACTATAAAGTTTCAATTTTTCACTATTAAAATTTTCTAATTAGTGATCGGGTCGAAATTAAGGTGATAGATGAATTAGATAGTTGATTATTAATCAACTAATATAAGTTAGATCATAAGTTAGGAAGTCATTTTAAAAAATTAGATTTAATTAATACAATGTAGTCATTCACATTTTCTAATGATATATGTAACTGTTACCAAAAAATTCCTTTTGGATTAATTGATGACACCTTTACAGTTAAACATTATAATAACCTATCTACTTCTGCTTGATACAATGTTAATAATTACTTTTAGCATAATATAACCAATGGTTAGCATCTCTAAGTGAATGTCAGAAATAATTAAGGACCGAGATTGGACTATATAAATTTGTTTGTCCAAATTACATGTCTGGTGAACTGACATATGTGTATCTTTTTTCCTGGTTGTTTATAAGAATTTGTTTACTTCTTATTGTATTTCACGAAGATAAGAGCAATTCTAACATTTTGTTGTCTCTTCCCTTTTTGAATACAAAGACGCTGAGAGCAATAAGGATTATTAATGTTTTAGACGTCAATACCACACAAGAATATATGTTAAATGTGTTGTATCCAATTTTTTGAGTGTTGTCTCACAAGAAGAACTTGGTTCTTCTTTGTGTTCCAATTTCTACTGGTGCGGAATAATAAAAGCAGTAAAGTAAAAATACACAGATTTTTACGTGGAAAACACCTGACTCAAAAGGTGAAAAAACCACGACCTACTCCTCAGTAGGATTTGCTCAAACTCTTCACTAAAAACTCTGAGCCAAAACGGACTTACAAAATAAACTCTTTTGTAATCCTAGGACTAACTCTAATCCCTTTGTATCAACTAGCCTCTAGCTAATTTCTACAAGCTTCAAGTTAACTCTAACTTGAACAATGTGTACCTATTACAATTGCTTCTAAGAAAGCTGATAAGATACAATATTAAAACTCCTACTACAATCAACTAGACTCAATACACCAATGATGGAACTGGTTCTTCTTGTTGATACTTTGTATCACACAATAAATCTACTTGTAAAATAACTCTGGGAATTTTTCTTTCAGACCTTGATTCACTTCAGTACTTGTGCGTCCAGAATTCCAGCAGAAATACTTTGAATATTTATAAAGTCAGTAGTTGAGTTTGTCGATCAATTCTAGTTCAACTCTTCCTGGGAGAAAGAATTCGAATTTACTCAACTTCCTTCCTTTGTTACTTTTCCTTGCTGAATTCAACTTCTATTCTCTCATCAGTTTGCAACCTTTTCGCATTAGGAGACAATATCTTGGTTCATTGATAAGTCACAATCACAAATATCTCCTATGCATATACGGTTCATGTGCCAGCTATTCAGTTCAAGAATGTGTGCTCTGATGGACCTGGTTCAGCTGCTCAGACATTTGTCAATCTTCAAAACTATGCAGTGACTTGAGTCAACAAATTACCCCTTTTTGATGATGACAAACTCTGTGCGTAATCCTGTATACACTTCAAACACTTTGTACGATTTTAAGCATTAATCATAAAGAAACCAGGTTCATTAGGTTATAAATATCACTTTGAAAAAAGTTCAGCACATATCTTCCCCCTCTTGGCATCATCGAAAAGTTTTCAAAATGATACACTTACCAGATTTATTAATTATTACTCTAGGCCATTGAGGCAACTGCAGGTGCAAAGCATGATTAATCAACACAAGAAGCCAATAAATGTAAGCTAAATAAGAGATTGAGACAAGTCAATAACTAGAAACAAAATTCATTGATTAGTAACGATTATCAACCACCATAAAACAAAACAAAAACAAACCAACCATGAGCAAAAAAATAGAGAAAAATTAGAAACAAGCTTAAAAAGACAGAAACACGTCCCGAACTGGGCACTTGAATGGTTATGAGGAAGCTCTGGATAGCCTAAGGATGGGAAGGTGAAGAGGAGGTTGTGGTCTTGGATTGTAGGAGAGAAAGCATGTGCTTAAGAACACCCTCGTTCTTTTCTTTCTCCTTTGTTAATTCATCCCTGAGAGCATCCCGCTCAGCTTCAACCTCAATCACACAAGACTTCAAACGAAGGATCTCCATATCCTTGATCTCGCTTTCCTACACCAGAGTTCTAACTTTGCTGTTGACTGGTTGCTTCCTAGATGAACCAGGTTCATCCACAGGAACATTGACATTGTAGTCACATGTCAGCAAAGTTTCCTTCCCAAAATAGTCTTTGACAGTAGCCATCTCATCCTTCTTCACTGGAACCCCAAAATGAGCAAGCACTGCTGGCAGAAGGAAGCCATATGGAATTGCGTGTGCTTTGGTTCCATTCACAACTCTGTCCAAGAGTTTGATGATGAAAGAAGGCCAATTGATTTGCTTTCCCTTGTACAAGCATTCCATCAAGGTCAGATCCATATAGTTGGAAATGTGCCTTCTTTCTTGTCTGGGCAGTAGGAACTTGATGACGAACTCGAAGAATAGCTTGTGTTCTGGCTTCATTTCACTCTTGTAGACCGGCCTGGGTTCAAGCTCCTTCTCATTATCACTGAAGAATCTGGTGATGTTAATTGCTGAGGTCATCCCATCTAGACAAGGCCATATTTGCCTTGTGTAGTCCTCATATCCCTCAACTGGTATGTTTAGAATAACACCCAGTTCTTTAGCATCAAAGGAAACTTCAATTCCTTTGACCATTGATGTGACCCTGCCGTCCTTGACAATGGCATTTCCCATGAATTCTACCAACTCAGCCCTTACCAGCCTACCTTCCATGCGAAGAACCATTTCCTTCCAGCCCTGCACCTCTAGAGTTTCCAACAGATATTGCATTCCAGGCTCATCTAGATCTTTCATCAGCTTACCCTTCAGAATTGTTCGTTTTCCAAACATTGTAACTCTGTCAGTCACCTCTCCTATTTCCTTCACCTCCTCTCCACTCCAGTCTGCATCATCATCCTCTTTCTCAACAATTTTCACTTTTTTTGGCTTGGCCCTGGTCCTCTTAACAGATCTTGTGGGTGTGACAGACATTCTAGTTATCTTCTTTGAAGAAGTCTTAGCCTTTGTGGGTTTTGGTGTCTCATCCACAACTGGAGCAGGCTCCTCCTCCTGTTAGACCAGGTCCAACGTCTCCTCTTCAATCTCAATGGCCTCAACAGGCTCTCCAACTTTCGCTTTTCCCTTTGCTGCCCTCTTCTTCTTGCTCTCTTACAGAGCCTTTTCCAATTTCTCTTCTTCATCCCTCACTGTGCTACGAGTAGCTCGTACTTTTGGAGCAGAAACACCAACAGCTTCATAAACTTTCCTTTTCTTTGAAGGAACTGGGTGAGTTGCCTTCTTGGACTTCTGAGTCCTCATTTTCTTGGGGTTATAGGACTCCCCCAGTTTCTTCAACCTTTCAGCCAATGTTTCCTCCCCAGATGAATCAGGTTCATCTGTGCCTTTCTTCAAGCTTGCAAGTCCTGCTGCAGCCTCCTCAACTATACTTCCCCCTAACTCTGTGACGTTTTCTCCAACAGTTTCAGGAATGGGACCATAGATAACCAGCGTGGTACCATCTTCCCCAGATCCCCTCTCAACTTCTTTTCCCTCTCTCTCAAGAATTTTTCTTTTCTTCCACCCCTCTGCCTACTTGGCACTTACATCAATAACAGACCCAACCAACATGAACCTTTTATCATCAGAAGCAACTTCAGAATTAATTTCAGGATTACCTTTCTCAGAGCTGGTTGAACCAGGTGCGTCTTCCTCGTTGGCTGATTTAAAAGATTCACTGGACGAATCTGTCTTAGAACCTTTGTCCGCTTCAATAAGATCCTCCAAGAATTTTGCCCTAGTCCCAGAAGCAACAGATTTCCGGGCAAGAACTTTGACACGACGATTCTTGGGGGCAGGAGTAGGGTTTGGAGTAGGTTCAGGAATGGGTGTATTTTAGGGGTTGATGAAATTTCTGGTGATTGAGAACTGTATACAGATGGAGAATTGGATACAAATTCAGAATTTCCTCCATCGTAATCACGATTAGGTGATGAATTAGAAGAAGAAGCAGGTGGTGGTGAAGACATGATTATGTGTTGTTAGGAAGAAAAGGCGAGTAAACAGTTTTGGTTTGTAGAATGAGTTGAACTTGGTTCTACGGTTGCTTTATGAAGAGGAGAGTCATGATGCCTTTTATAAGATGTGGCTAGGGATTTTTCAACATGCAGAATGTGTACTCAAGTAGGAGTCTAATCGCAAAAGGACGGACATTGATTAGACATTTAATTTCCCCCTAAAACTAGGCTAATTAAGTGAAGATGGGACTTATTGAAACTGGTTCAATTTGGGTAAGTACGAAGAATTTGAATTTGAACCAATTATGGAAATAATCCTGCTCATGTATGACTGTAATTGAATTAATATATGGAGAAGAGTACGTACCTCGTCAGTCATATGAATCAGCATGGATGAACTATGTTCATCCTATTAGAAATCTTTAAATTGCCTCAATTCACAAAAATAGATAAACATCATTAGTATCTAGGGAATCATATTAATACATGGCAAAAGAGTATGACAATAAAGACATGATGCTGAGCAATTATTAATCTGATTAAGTACCTAATTAAAATTTTCTAGCCAAATTTTTTCATTTTTTTACCCTTTTTTATATAAATAAAATCAGGTGATCTTAATCATCCCTAATTCCAGCAAGTTTCTCTCAAAATTCTCCCTACTAAGTGCTTTAGTGAATATATTAGCAATTTGATGATCAGTAGCACAAAATTCGATTGAGATCATTCCTTTTTCATAGTTATCCCTAAGGAAATGGTGCCTAACATCTATGTGCTTAGTCCTCTTGTGATGAACCGGGTTCTTCGTCATACTAATAGCACTAGTGTTATCACAGAAAATAGGAATGCATCCCACGTCTATACCAAAGTCCATGAGTTGTTGCTTAATCCACAACAACTAAGCACAGCAAGAGGCTGCAACTACATATTCAGCCTCAGTAGTAGACAAAGCTACTGAATTTTGTTTCTTGGTGGCCCAAGACACAAGACAAGAGCCCAAGAAGTGAGCCATCCCTGAAGTACTTTTCCTGTCAACCAGGAAACCTGCATAATCAGCATCACTATATCCTACAAGGTTGAAATTACTACCTTTAGGATACCAAAGGCACAAATCAGTGGTGCCTTTCAAATATTTCAAAATTCTCTTCACTGCAGTGAGGTGGGACTCCTTTGGATTTGCCTGAAACCTAGCACATAGTCCCACACTGAACACAATATCTGGTCTGTTGGCAGTGAGATATAGTAAAGACCCGATCATTCCTCTGTATACCTTTTGATCAACGGATGAACCAGGTTCATCCACATCCAATTTAGTAGCTGTGGCTATGGGGGTGTCTATTTCCTTTAAATCCTCCATGTTGAACTTCTTGAGAAGTTCTTTCACATACTTTTGTTGATGAATCATTGTTCCATGTGGGTTTTGCTTGATTTGTAAGCCNCCGAATATGATATCATCAACATATATTTGCACAATCAGAAGATCCTTCCCCTTTTCCTTTAGGGACAAAGTACTGTCAATTTTGCCTCGTTTGTCCCCATGTTCCAGCAGGAATTTTGACAATCGCTCATACCATGCTCTAGGTGCTTGTTTGAGACCATAAAGAGCCTTGTCAAGTTTATATACATGATCAGGTGACTCTTTTCTTTCAAAACCTGTAGGTTGTTTGACAAATACATCTTCCTTCAAATATCACTTGAGAAAGACACTCTTAACATCCATCTGATGGAGAGTGAATTCCATATGTGCAGCAAATGCTATAAGAAGTCTGATTGCCTCCAATTTTGCCACAGAGCAAAGGTCTCATCATAGTCAATTCCTTCTTCTTGACTATACCCTTGAACAACTAGTCTT
>ML281223.1:0-57450 GCA_005239495.1 Nicotiana undulata | reverse complement strand
ATCCTCCAGACTCTGAGGGATAGGCAGTTGTATGCCAAGTTTTCTAAGTGCGAGTTATGGTTGAGTTCTGTGGCATTCTTAGGCCACGTTGTATCGACAAAGGGCATTCAGGTGGATCCGAAGAAAGTTTCAGCAGTTAGAGATTGGCATAGGCCCACTTCAGCCACAGAGATTCGGAGTTTCTTGGGCCTCACAGGCTATTATCTCCGGTTCGTGGAGGGGTTTTTATCTATAGCAGCCCCTATGACCAAGTTGACGCAAAAGAGTGTTCAGTTCAGATGGTCTGAGGATTGTGAAGCGAGCTTTTAGAAGCTCAAGACAGCATTGACCACAACACCAGTGTTGGTATTGCCCACAGGTTCAGGTTCGTATACTGTGTATTGTGATGCTTCGTGGATTGGGCTTGGTGCAGTGTTGATGTAGGATGGGAAGGTCATAGCCTATGCATCTCGTCAGTTGAAGATCCACGAGAAGAACTATCCAGTCCATGATTTGGAGCTTGCAGCTATTGTTCATACCTTGAAGATTTGAAGGCACTATTTGTATGGGGTACCGTGTGAGGTATTCACTGATCACAAGAGTTTGCAATACTTGGTTAAGCAAAAGGAGTTGAATATGAGGCAGAGGGGGTGGTTAGAGTTGCTGAAGGATTATGATATTACTATTCTCTACCATCCGGGGAAGGCCAATGTGGTGGCCGATGCTTTGATCCGGAAGTCAGTCAGCATGGGTAGTCTTGCCTAGTTATCAGTTGGAGAGTGACCTCTTGCATTGGATGTTCAGGCCTTGGCCAACNAGTTCATATTGCAGGAGGCCCATAGTTCCCGGTATTCCATTCATCCGGGCGCCGCGAAGATGTAGTAGGACTTGCGGCAGCATTATTGGTGGCGTAGAATGAAGAAGGATATTGTGGCTTATATAGCTCGGTGCTTGAATTGTCAGCAGGTTAAGTATGAGCACCAGAGACCCGGTGGATTGATGCAGCAGATTCAGCTTCCCGAGTGGAAGTTGGAGTGTATCACGATGGATTTTATAGTTGGGCTTCCACGGACCCAGATGATGGTGGATGTAGTGTGGGTCGTTGTGGATAGGCTGACCAAGTCAGCACATTTCATTCCTGTGTCAGTTTTGTATTCAGCGGAGATGTTGGCAAAGATCTACATGAGATAGATTGTCAGATTGCATGGCGTACCCTTATCTATTATATCAGACCGAGGTACTCAGTTTACCTCCCATTTCTGTAGAGTATTTCAGCGAGAGTTGGGCATACAGATTGAGTTGAGCACAGCATTTCATCCTCAGACGGACGGACACTCCGAGCGTACTATTCAGATTTTGGAGGATATGTTGCGAGCTTGTGTTATTGATTTTGGTGGTTCATGGAATCAATTCTTGACTTTAGTAGAGTTTGCCTACAACAACAGTTATCAGTCGAGCATTCAGATGGCTCCGTATGAGGCGTTGTATGGTAGGCGATGTCGGTCTCCAGTCGGATGGTTTGAGCCCAGAGAGGCTAGGTTATTGGGCTCTGAGTTAGTCCAGGATGCCTTGGATAAGGTGAAGATTATTCAGGATAGGCTTCGTACAGCTCAGTCCAGACAAAAGAGTTATGCATATCGTAGAGTTCGAGATTTGGATTTCATGGTAGGAGACCAGGTGTTCCTTCGAGTGTCGCCTATGAAGGGCGTGATGAGATTCGGAAAAAAGGGCAAGTTGAGCCCTAGGTATATTGGTCCATTTGAGATTTTGGACAAGGTAGGAGAGGTGGCCTAAAGACTTGCCTTGCCACCGCATTTATCAGCTGTGCATCCAGTGTTTCATGTATCTATGCTACGGAGGTACATTGCAGATCCTTCTCATGTTATTGACTTCAGCGGTGTCCATTTGGACAAGGATTTGGCTTATGACGAGGAGCCGGTAGCTATATTAGCTAGGCAGGTTCGTCAGTTGAGATCGAAGAGTTATCCTTCAGTTCGTGTTCAGTGGAGAGGTCAGCCTGTCGAGGCAGCTACTTGGGAGTCCGAGTCCGATATGAGGAGTCGCTATCCCCATCTCTTCTCAAACTCAGGTACTTTTCTATGAGTTGAGGTTTAATTCCTTATTTTTGATGATATTTTGATGATTTAAATGCTTTAATAAGTCCGTAGGTTGTGTTGGGAGTCGTGTGTGTTTTTGGTTTTGAGACCCGAGGGCTCGGGTGAGTTTCGGGTAGCCAACGGGGGGTGAAAAGTGCTAAAAATATGGTGTTTTGATGAATTGCTGGTGTCCAGGTATTTACTCTATGCGAACGCACCACTTAGGATGTGAAAGCATAGAGTAAAATGGGGTCTAGGGGAGCTGGGCTAATTGTGCTATGCGAACGCACCATGGTAGGTGTGAACGCGGAGGGTAATGGGGTCAGGTCAGTGCGAACGCGGACAGGGGGGTGCATCCGCACTAGGTAAGGTAGGACCTGGGTGGGGGAGTGGTATTTGACCTGTGCAAACGCGACTATTGGCCCGCGAACGCATAGGTCTGTTTGGTCAAACCTGTGCGAACGCGGTCAATAGGCTACGAACGCATAGAGTTATTTTCTCCAGTGATTTTCTTAAGTCCAAAACAGACCCATTACGGGACTATTTCCATTCTTCACCCTTTTCTTCTTCCCCAAACTTCTATATACGAAATTCAAACTCCCCAACCTCCATAGCTTCATAGGTATGTGAACTTAACTCCGTTCTCCTCCACTTTTCTTCATCAAACACTAGATTCTAGGCCTAAAAACATGAAATCAAAGTAGAAATTAGAGGTTTTGGGTAGAGTTAGGTTTTTGGGAATTTTAGGTAATTCAACCTCAATTTGGAGTCGAATTTCAAAAAAAATTATATATTTTAACTCATGGGGGTATGGGTGATCGGGTTTTGGTCCGAGCCTCGTGTTTGGACCAAGCGAGCCCGGGGTCAAATTTTGGTATTTTTGGAAGAATGCTAGGAATTGCATATCTAGGCTATGTGATTGTGTTATTGAGTCTTTATTGATATTATTGAATTAATTATGCATAGATATCGTTGTTTCTGAGTCGGATTATAAAGGAAAGGCGGTCTTAGAGGGTTGATTGATATATTTTGGACCCGAGGTAAGTTTCTTGCCTAACTTTGGTGAGGGAATATGTATTGTATGCTATGTGCTAAGTGTTTATCATGTTCAATGTATAGGTAAGGTGACGAGTACCTATGCATTGTGTGTCAAGCATGCACGTGAGTCTAATTTTGATAAAAATCTTGTTATTACTTCCATGTTCGTTATATTATGAACTTGTCACTACTTGGAAGCCGTTATTGTTGGAAATCTTGGTTGATGAACCTATGATGTGTTGGTTTGATTGAAAATCCAACTGATAAGGCTATATTTGAATTGATTGGTTATAGCTGAGACCCTTGTCGGGCGTTTGTTGGGATGTTGATTGATGTTTTCCCCTTGCCGGGTAATATTGAGATGTATTTCCACTATGTTGTACTCCTTTCCATTACATTTGTCATTGTTTGGTGAGGAAGAGTATAAAGCACGAAGGGTGATTCCGTGCCATGACATTTGATTACATTGCATAGTGAGGAAGAGTGTAAAAGCACGAAGGGTGATGCCGTGCCGTGATTCATATTGATTATAAGCACGAAGGTTAATGTCGTGCCATGAATTACATTGATTATAAGCACGAAGGTTAATGCCGTGCCATGATTTATATTATTTCACATTATACGTCGCATTGTGAGGAAGAGAGTAAAAGCACGAAGGGTGATCTCGTGCCATGATATTTGATTACATTGCATTGTGAGGAAGAGAGTAAAAGCACGAAGGGTGATCTCGTGCCATGATATTTGATTACATTGCATTGTGAGGAAGAGAGTAAAAGCACGAAGGGTGATGTTGTGCCATTATTTACATTTCTGGTATTTGTACTTGTTTCGTTAGCTATTGTGTAAATTGCCTCCCTTGTACTTCTATATGTTAGTTTAGCCGCTTCATTTCACTTGTTTCCTTTTACTGCTCCTGTATCCCTTACCTGTCTGCCTATCTTTTGCCTTGTTTTTCCATGCTTTGAGTTATAAAATAGAACAGGTTAGCGTTGTTGCTAAGTCTAGCCTCGTCACTACTTCGGCTGAGGTTAGGCTCGACACTTACTCAATACATGGGGTCGGTTGTACTGATGCTACACTGCACTTCTTAATGTTGTGCAGATCCCGCATCCGGACCCACCGCATTGAGGGAGTCACCTTTAGTCCACCCAGAGCTTCAAGGTATACCCGCTGGCGTTCGTGGGCCTTGGTGTCTCTCCTGCCTTTGGATTCCTTATTGTCTTACCCTTTTTCCTAGTTTCAAGACAATTATGTATTTCTTTTCAGACTATGTATTTAGCACTCTGTTTAGACAGTTCTTGAGTTGTGACACGCCGATTTTGGTCTTATGCGACGTTATGTAATTCACTATATTCCTTTGCACTTCTTTTGAACTTCTATTACATTTCCGCTGTTAAGGAGTTTAAGGTGTTTTGTTAATCTATTCAGTTTTGAAAGGTATTAACTTTACTACTGTTGAATTGGATTGCAAATTGTTAGATTAACTGTACACGTTGGCTTGTCTAGCGGGTTCAATGTTAGACGCAGTCACAGCCAGAAGGGTGGGATTTCGGGTCGTGACATTTTGTGAGCAATATGGAGTTTGGTGGCAATGAAGATGTTGAAATGGATGGTTGTAAGGTGTGTTTAGTTGTGCATTCTTCACTTTTCCCTTTTCTTTTCTTTACTGTTTTTGATAATTTGATTCTTTTTAAAAAAAATAGGTCGGTGGAAGTGAAGGCAAAGATGTTCTACATTCTCAAAGAGATACTAGTGAGTATCATCGTAACAACATTGTGCTTGGTGCATCATATCAATTAGGTGTCAATATTATGGAAGGACCTTCTGGTGTGAAAGTTGACATATTTGTTGCTAAAGTAACTTTCACACCAGATGTAGCACATGTTGGCGGTATTGGTGAGACTGCAGATGAGGCAGCAGGGGAGACGGAGGAAGAATCTGAGAAACATAAGATTCCAGAATCTCGGACTAGTGTTGTTTGTGCGACTGCAAGTGTTGATGAGGCGGCGGGGGATATGAAGGAACAATCTGAGAAAGAGGTTGCTGAATATGAGATGGTTTTGTACAAGCCTGAATTACTTCCTGAAGTATCGCCGCAAATGGAAAACAGAAAAAAATGTCCTGCAAAGGCCGTGCATTCTCCGTTCATTACTGTATTTGATTTAGGTTCCAGAACTGGTGTTGTTGCAGCGAAAGAAAAAAGGCAAATTTAGGCTATTAAGCATCATTTTCAAAGCAAAATTGGAACTGGCGTTAACAACTCTTTGTTGAATGTATTTGTTGCGTGTGTCAGGGAAGTCCAGAAAGAAGTATGTTTCCAACTTTTGAGTTTTGTTTAGTTTTATATTTTAATATATTGTCACTTATAGCACTATTTTATATCAAATCACTGTACTCTTTTGTGTATATATGTTACCAGGAATGAAATTTACCCGAAGCATGTTAGTGAACTCAATCCTTCTTATGATCTTGGTGTATATCATGTTGAAGACAAAAATTGGTTTTACACTTTGGCATATAATGGTCAGCCTTTGGATGACTCGGTATGTAAGAAGTTACTTTTACAGGTATTTTTTTTAAATTTTATCCAGTGTACACATGAACACTCAGTCCTCTTAAGTTAGAACATATTATTAATTGCTATTGCCTGGCACAAGAGATTGTAGTGAGCATTCATTTTCCTTTGTTTTCTTTGATTTTTGATTGAAAACCCGTAGATGTTTAAAGCTTAAGAGCCTTCAGTGATTAGTTATTAGTTATGTTTTGTTTCAGCACATTGATGTTTTGTTATATTATCTGAGGAAGAAGGGGAAGTATGACAAAGACCTACCTGTAACATTCACCACCACGGATTGGTACTTCGACGAGAAACTTAATGAGTTGTGGCAGGCGTTTATTGATACAGATGGAGACAGTGATGTGTGCAATCCGAAACATGTCGTTGCAGAGTATATTCAGGGGTTTTTCTTGGATGCCAATGTTCCATGGCACATTGTCGAGCATGTCTTAATGCCAATTAATGTTGCAGAACAATGGAATTGGATAATGGTTGTGATGTCCTTCAAGGATAGGTGCATATATGTGTATGACTCTATGCGCGGTGGAGCTGCTCATCAAGCCAAAGTTCATAAGACCATGGCCAAGTATTCTGTATTGCTACCTCATTTTTTCGTGCACACACATTTCTATTTTAAAAAAAAGATATCAATTGGCGCATTGATGTCTACAAATCAAAGGACTTGATTACCCCCTTTGATGTAAAACTGGTTGAAGGACTGCCTCAACAAGTCAAAGTGTATGAATTTCTTTCAACACAATCTGTTTTGTTTTTAGATTCTGCAGTTTTATAATTGTTGTTCTTTTTATTTTTGTAGTGATTGCGGTGTATTTGCAGCATCATTTGCCGAGTATTTAATTGAGGGCAAGACGCCTCCTAAAAAATTCAATGCCTATGCACACCGGCGCAGATTTGGTGCTCTCTTATGGGATTATGCTATAAAGAAAATGGAACTGAACGCGCAAAGTGATGCTGAGACTATTGGTCGACAGAATAAGTCACGGAAGTAGAAGAAGTAGTTACTTTTATCATTGTTGTAGGATGAACTCTATAATTTCGTTTTGTATTGTGTTATGTTATGTTGTCATTATTGTAAGACGGTTCAGATTTGTTTGTGTTTGAATTTTATGAATACTTTTAAGAATTGTATGGCAAATGATATGTTTGCTCTGTTATAAAGGTTTAATGAGTTTCAGTGCGATATTGGAGTGTTGCAGTTTAGTTTATTTTGGTGTTTTCTCCCTTGATATTGTGTTGTGAATTAAAGATATGAACAATATACCGTACTTTATGATACATTGTCTCTCGCAGATACATGAATGATACACACATGATACACATATGATACATACATGATACACATATGATACATGCATGATACACATATGATACATGCATGATACACATATGATACATATGTGATACACATATGATACACATTGTGATACATAGATGATACAGTCGTTTTGGATTGCTGCACAGTTAGTTTCTTAACAAAGAGTTCTACAGTTTGTTTGGTTTTGAAATATGTATTGATGAAGCCACTCTTATTTGCATATTTCTAAAACTATTTGGATAGTTTTCTAGCTGATACGGCAGTTTTCCATTAGTTAACTTTGTTACTACACAAATACAGACATGAGTAAGAGTATAACAGAGATACATAGGTGATACAAAAGCGATACATAGATGATACAAATATGATACATAGCTGATACAACTTCTTTTTAAACAAACAGATGTATAATTTAAAAAATACACTTGCAACCCGATTTTAAATGATAGGTCAAATATTTATTTATATCTGAAATTCAAATGACATTCAACAATGATACAATTCTTGATTTATTGCATTCTTTCTAAATCTCTATGATATTCAGTAAAGTAAAATAACAAGTAATTCTAAATTTGACATATTTCATCCTCTCTTTGGATTATTTCTACAAGTTTTCCTGTTGTGACCTTCTTCTCCACACTGTCCAAATGAAATCGACTTTTTTCGTTCCCTTTTAAGATATTGGCTTGCATCTCCCATTCCTTGGCCTTCCTATTGTTTTAGTCACGTCTGGGGGCAAGACTTTTTCATCTAGAACTTCTGCAGGAATTTTCCATGTGCTTTCATCAGGAATCGGATATATTGGAATTTCATAGGTCTTCAATAGGTACTTCCTGGTGTAATACACCGAGCAATACTCAATGTGATCAATGTATTTGTATTTTAATACTGCCCAAGCGTGTGCACATGGCAGCTCATCCAACTGAAACCTTCTATAGCTGCAAGTTCGATCTTTTAGGAATACCATTCTCTGCTTACCCTTGTCAAGTACTGAATATAAGTAACTCGTCGAAGGGGTCACCTAAAAAATTTATCAACTATCATTAGTGGTGACAAAGCAGATGCCCTCAAAATGCATATACTAGAGAACCTACAAGATTCAAAATAGCTTAATATCATGTCAAACCAACCAATATTTCAGCAGTGGGGTAGGCATAAATGCTACATTAAATTGAAAGCCTTTGCTTTTGTGCAGGTGGACACTAGTTTAACAGAATCACACAAAGGGTTCAAGATATAACAGATCTGTGAATTCGACATGATTACATATTCTATGCACAAGTATCTACAGATTCCAGTCATACCTTCATCTAATGTGACAATTCAAGATTGTCCATTAGCATTGTATCATATTTTTTTTCCAAGATAAGTGAATGACTCTACTGCATTCTTTATGTTTGTAACATTCCATCGTCCGATCAATTTCCTTATTTAGTCCAGCAAAGGCAGTACTGGAAGTTCCCTAGCAGCCTTGAGCGCTGCATTGATCGACTTCGCAATGTTTGAAGTCAATGTTCTGTTGACAGTGGAATGTGCTCTGGACCATCTTTCATACCCAACATTCACTAAGTAATCTTTGACCCTCTTATCAAAATTTTCAACCTCTTCCATGTGGTAATCAAACTTCTCAACTGTGTATGCATTGGCCATAGCAAAGAATATGTCTTTCAGCAGCAAATGATTTTTTTTGTAATTTTTTTTTACATTATTCCATAGATTCCATATGCAGACACAATGAGGTACTTGTGGGTACAATGTTGCCGCTGCATTTCTAATGCCTTCATGACTGTCCGAGACTATGCACATTCCCTCTCTTTCCCCAAATGCATCCTTGAATCTCGCAAAAAATCACTCCCAGGAAGCATTATTCTCTGAATCTACTATGACATATGCGAGTGGTAGGATATTACCTGATGGATCTTGTGTTGATGCTATCAGTAATGTTCCTCTATATGTCGATGTAAGAAAGGTTCCATCTACAACAACAACCGGTTTGCAATATTGCCATCATTTTATAGACGGATATAGTGCAACGAAAGCATACATGAACAAGTCTTCCTCTATTTTTTTCAAACTTACCATCGACATAGGATTTGTAAGACCCAGCATATAAAAGTAGCTTGGCAACTTTTCATATGATTCGCTCGGGTTCCCTCTTAGTACTTGAACTGCGTATTCCTTCGATCTCCATGCTTGCATATATGTCATTTGAAGACCATACTGCTTGTTCATGTCTCCAATTATGTCATTAGGAGTGTATATTGTTTTAGGGTCTTTATACTTGTCTATCAGAAGACTGCCGATGAGTTTTGAAGTAGCTTGACGTTGTGCGTAAGATCTGTCTTTCAGGGGGCATGAGTGCACTTTGCTGAAATTTCTGACCTTGAAAAGTTTTGCTTGTTTCAAGCTCGAAGACTTAAAATACCAATCATAGTTGTTGTTGATGCATACTAGGCAGTACCTACGACAAGGATATAAACTTTTCCATCAATAAACAGAGCGACATGAAATACAATGATATATAGTGATACACATTGCCATCAACAATACTAGATGAAAAAATACAATGACTATACAGTACTAGACGGTGACAACCACAACTTAAAAGTGTACAACCACAAACTTATAAGCAACAACTAATTTTCTGCATAATTATGCTTCTAACATCAACTACGATATACATTGAGATACATAATTATACAATAAATATTTTGATACTTGCTTTCACTTGATCTATGCACCTTAAGCTGAAATTTTTCCTTTACTGCCAAGTGTTTCATGACTTTGACTATCGTAGCCTTGTCTTTATAAATTTGACCTTCTTCTACATCTATGTGTTGAGGGTCAGTTATTATTGTATTTTCATCAGATTCTGTATCATTCCAGTCTTCTCCATCCCCAAACTAGATCATCTTAATTGTATCGCCATTGTATCTCTCCTCTATAACTGAGCTTTGTGCACATTCTGAGGAAATCACAGCAGAATTGGAATTGTAGCAGATCATGTGCATATCCCTTTCACTCGATGTTATACAAAGGGGATATATTGTAAATTCCGAGCTTTTTTTCAGCTCAATATATACACATACACCCATACTATTGTGTATCACTATTGGCGGAGAACCGTTTTGGACAGCGTATTTGATTTCAATAGCATTCAATGAAATATCTATAATAAGTTATTTCGAAATCACGTCTACAAAATCTTCAAAACTTATATTTGGAGTAACTATTACAACATTTGCATTGTAATCTACAAAGCTGTTGTCAACATTCCATCGGGCACCATACTGAATAAAAATTGGTAAATTTGCCATTGAAGTAGCTGAAATTAGGTCAAAACTCACTAATTCCTTGATTTATTTTGATTGTAGTTCGTAGTTCCTTCTATAAAAAAATTGCAAAAGCTGTATCTATACAGAAATCGCGAAGGTATATAGTGAAATTGATCGATTTTGAGTGAAATCTGGGGCTCCTTTGGAGAATTTTTGGGAGAGAATGCTGTGATTTACAGAGAGAGAGAATGTCGTGATCAGGTAAATTGATACGCTTGAAAAAGGGAAGGAAACGTGATTCTCGGAAGCGTGATTGTCGGAAGTGTGATTCTCCTACGCGTGGTAAATTGAAAGTTCAAAAGGTTTAAAATTAGATAGTTCAAAAGGTTGACCCGAACCCATTGACTCTTGGCCCGTGAGTTTTTAACCGGGTCGGTCCAGTTCACTTTCTTATAGGGGACGGTCTGGATTAGACCAATTAATCAAAATATGTTGATCCGACCCCGACCCGTAACCCGTAACCCGTGACCCCTTAACCCGTGCCCTAATGGGATGAATCTAACTTATAGACCATTTGGCCAAGCTTCTAAAATCAGCTTATTTTGAGGAGTGCTTTTCTCAAAAGTTCTTTTAAAAAAAGTGCTTTTGGTGATAAGTAGTTTGTGTTTGGCTAATTAATTTGAAAAACACTTTTAAGCAGTAATTAGTGTTTGGCCAAGCTTTTGAAAACTGCTTCTATGTGTATTTTTCTCAAAAGTGCTTCTCAGAAAACTGCTTTTGGAGAGAAGCTATTTTTTTCTGCTTCTCCAAAACTGCTTCTGCTTCTCCTCAAAAGCACTTTTTTTCCTTCCAAAAGCTTGTCCAAACACCTCAATTTTTGTCCAAAAAAAGCACTTTTGGCCCAAAAAAAGGCTTGGCCAAACAGGCTATTAATTAAAAAAAGTTAAAAACTAATAAATGATAAAAATTTCAAACTTTTATACATATATATGAACTTGAAATCACTACATGTTCTTGAAGCCAATTAAAATAAAAATGAAAGAAAAATCATACTTTCAATTACTCGCTCTACTATGGGGTTGAATGGATTTAGTTTCTTTTTATAAAAAAAATATGTAATATTTTATTAAAATAAATCTTACTGAGCTGGTCTACATCCGATTAGTCAGTTTCAATTACCCGCTCTACTACCACGTTCATAAGGGTGGTCCGGGCCGGTTGACCCGTGGGTCAGTTACCGGTTCGGTCCGGTCCGGTCTAATGGGTCAAAATATTATAGTCCGACCCAGGCCCCTTAAATTAATGGGTTGGTCCGGTTAGGGTTCTATGGATCACGAGCCAGTTAAAGGGTCAATTTTAATGGGTTATGTGGGCCGGTTCGTGGGTCGACCCGGCCCATTTGACAGGTCTAGTGCAAATAAATTGGGGGACCCTGACTTCAATTGCTCTAGAAAAGCAAATCCAACCACTTAAAAAGAAACATATCATCAAAGAAAGAAAAATAAAAAGACACATCACAAAATAAACCAAATCCTCTCTCTTTTTCCTCCTTCCTTCTCCAAACCTCAACTCCACCGTAGTCGTTTTCCCGCCAACCACCGCTCCTTGAAATTAGAACAGAGACAAATTATTTTTTTCCCGATACACAATGTAGCACTTGGACAGAAATTTGTGAATGAGGTTTCTCTGGGTAGTTGTCTCTGATTACAGAAGAGCTAGGAGAAGAAGTGGAGACATGCTAACCTAATAAAGCTACCTGAGAAATAATTATCTTCCTTTGATTCCCATAGTTCCATAGGTTTTTTTTTTTTTGGTTCAGTAGCTTAGAATGTGCATTTTTGTATTTAAGCACAGAGTTTGCTTTCAACACATAACGTGATTTGTTTAAATTATTCACCTTTTCCTTTTTTTGGTGATTTATATGTTTACTAGCATATTGGTTATGATATGTAATTTCCAGTGATGTTTTTTCTCCAAAATGATGGTGGACATGTGGAGAGGGGGCGTGGACGAAGAAGACAGAAAAAAAGTCAAATTTTTGTTTCACGCGCTCACAAGCAGGGTGTGAATGGAAATTTAAAAGTTGACTAAATCAATCGAATTGTACCGCATTGAATTGATTGTGTAATTTTCTTTAATAAAATCGTAGGTTTTTATATAAATTTATAACCGTACAGATTAATTAGGGTATGTTTTTTATTTCATGAAAATAAATCGAAAAATACCGAACCGTACCGAATAAATTTACAAGTGATAAAAAATATTATGTATTAAGTTTAAAAATAATAAAGCACTAAATTTTTCCTTGGGCCTTGAAATTATAAAAACGGTTACAAGCGAACAAGTAAAAATTTTTCTTTCAGAAACACTATAGTTTAAAGGCTATTTACTTGGCACAACTACAATTGTCGTATTTACTAGCGGCAAAATGGCCCTCGGGCCACTTAAACTTGTACCCGTTTGTCAACCCGGTAGATGATCTTAGAACTTTTTCATTTAAATATTTCAATTCTATAAATGCATATATATATATATACACACCTTTGATGTCACGACCCAAAATCTATTAATGGTCGTGCTGGCGCCGGACACCACTATCAGGCAAGCCAACACCAAGGGGTTACTTAAATTCTCATTTTTGTATTTTTGAAATCATTTATTTTCTTTGCATTTAACAATAAATAAAGAACTTCACTAATTAAATAATAATATCTTTAACAATTTCAAATAACGAATAAATCACATAGTCATCCCAGAACCCCCTGTCACAAGTACATGAGCTTTTACTAGGAAGTAAAATAAAATACAACAACTGTCCAGAATATAAGTTTGGACAGAAAAGAAGATACAAGTACTCAGAAAGAGAATCTGCTGGCTGCAGATCGCCTCAAAGATGCAGCTCACCTAAGTCCCTGTATCCACCACGCCGATGTGCCGATAGGGCCACAATCCATACATGTACCTGTACATTAAAATGTACAGCAAGTGCAATATGAGTACAAAAAATAACGTATACCCAGTAAGTATCCCGTCTAACCTCTAAGAAGTAATGACGAGATGTCGACTTCGACACTTACTAGTGGTCAAATTAATATAAATAAATGTGACCAGGCATGGGTGTCATGATTTAATAACATATAGCAACAGGAAGGGACAACTTCTCTCATAATTATAACTTCAGTTTCTATCATTTCAGTTGACAATTCATATCTCAAGGCATATAAGCAGTTCAAATCATGAAAATGTACCAAGTAAATAGCATGCACAAATCATGCTTAAAAATAATAAAATGTGCACTGCCGAAGGGTTGAACGGCCCGAACCATAGATGCATCTATTTACTGCTGAGGCGCTCGGCCCGATCCACAAATAACAACTTATTTTCAAGAGCACACAAATTTCCCATTTATGGTCAAGTATTTCATACAACCCACCAAGTAAGTAAGTCAATCCTCATACAATCTTTTCTATAAATCTCTAATGTGATTCAAGTAATTACTTTGGCAAACAAGGGCACCACATTTTCAAATATTGCATGATACGGGTCCTAAACTACCCGGACAATAGTATACTAGTAGCTACGTACGGACTCTCGTCACTTCGTGCGTACGTAGCCCCCACAAATAGGTGCAAACATGCCTTTAATTCACCCACGGTTAATTCCCCCTTACAAGGTTAGAAAGGAGACTTACCTCGTATCGAGCCTACTTTCAAATTCAAGAACGCGCTCAAACCTCCAAATTTGACGCCCAAGAACTCGAAACTAGCCAAACATCACGTAAACTAATCAATATATGCTCAAAAGTTCATAAATCCACCATTTAAGTGATTACCCAAACTAATTTCCAAGATTCCTAAAATTCACCCCCGGGCCCACATGCATGGATTCCGAAATTTTTTGATGAAAATCGTTACCCATAACCTTAGGATCAAGAATATGTGATTTTTACTAGATTCCATAACAAATTTCGTGGTAAAACTCCATTTTTATCAAAACCATAGGTTTTCATCTAAACCCTTGATTTTCAATAATCATTGCATGTTAATCTGCCCCTAATCTATGTATTTAACTCATGTTATATAGAAATTACTTACCTCAAAGTGCTAGGTGAAAGCCTCAATCCAAAAGCTCTGAAAATCGCCTAAGTGTAGAAGTGAAATGAAATAAATGGACCTAAGTCCCGTTTGTAAAAGTTGTGCCCAGGCCTCTGATGTCGCATTTACAACACCTTGTTCGCAAATGCGACAATATCATCGTAAATGCGAAGCTGGGCTCCCTCTGTGCATGGGTCACAAATGCGATAGTTGGGTCGCAAAAGCGGTCACTGCTGGGTTTGCAAATGTGGATAAAAATGTCGCAAATGCGATCGCTGTCCAACTCAGGCTTCTTCGATTTTGCGAAGCTTTCATCGCAAATGCGAGTTCGCAAATGCGAACAAATCCTTGCATTTACGAGACCTGCAACAACAGCCCAGAACACCAGAAAAAATGGAGTGTTTTCACTCCTAACACACGTCCGAAACTCACCCGAACCCTTGGGGCTCCACTACGAATACTCACACAAGTCCAACAACACTATACAAAATTGCTCGTGCGATTGGAACACCTCAATAACATCAAAAACTAAGAATTACACCCTAAAACCATTTGAATCAAACTTGTGAACTTTAAGTTCTTCAATCTACAAACATATTTATTCTACTCGGATTGATACAAAATTTTGCGTGCAAGTCTTAAATGACATTATGAAACTATTCCCAGTCTTGGAATTCCATTTGGACCTCGATATCACCAAAGCATGTTCCAACCCACAATTATAGAACTTCTAAAATTTCAAGAATCCAATTTTCACTATTTGGCACTGAAACGTTCCCGGATCATCCGAAACCCGATCCGAACATACGCCCAAGTACGAAATCATCATACGAACCTGCTAGAACCTTCAAATCCCGATTCCGGGGTCATTTACTCAGAAAGTCCAATCTTAGTCAATTCTTCCAACTTAAGGTTTCTGAAATGAGAAATTCTCTTTCCATATTGATTCTGAACTTCCTGAAATTCAATTCCGACCACGCCTACGAGTCATAATACCTGAAATGATGTTGCTCATTCCCTCAAACTTCCGAACGACGCGCTAAGGCTCAAAACGACCGGTCGGGTCGTTATATTTTCTCCCACTTAAACATACGTTCGTCCTCGAACGTGCTAAGATCTACGCTGGAGTTGTCCAGAATCACCGTTTAATACCTCGTGCACCTACCCGTGCTACCATAACTCGGTTGAGAACATTAGCTCGAGAAATTTCGAAACAATAAGCTTAGAACCCAGTTCTAACACCCGAAATTCTCTTCCAGGCATGCTTCCAACCTACGAATATCATATCAATCACCACACGATGTACCAGAACATGACTGCATACCTTTGCTGAATTCACACCATGCACCACATCATTCCCAGGCCCATAATAACACTCTATGATCATAATAACCGACATTCCCCGAATATGATGTTCACAATGCCCCCATGACATATATATAGGTCCTGTTCAAACTCTTACAATACCTCCACGATGGAAAAGGTGTGTAGAAATTCATAACCATTTGTCGAGTCCACAAATCATTAAGTTTATGCTCCTGACAAGAGCCATCACCCCATGCTGAATCAAATAATGACATTTGCTCTTTAATACACCTCATATAATCTGATTGCACCGATCATAGATCCAAAATCTTGTCTCACCCGGTACGAACTGCTCAGGCGGTAAGCCACCCCAGACATGACCAAAAGTCTCATATGATGTCACACTATGCCAAAAAACCACAAACTCGAATGTGATACATAAGGAAAGCGAACTCTGGAAGGGACTACTCAACTTACGCACTAATAGGAACTTTCCCAGAAAAAATGGGAGCAAAACACACAAAAATAGAATATAGAAAACCGTACTCATCATCACACTATTGCGGCGTGCAACCTAATCCTAATAACATACCCGTGGCAGCGTGCCACCCGATCCAAATAAAAAACCTGTGGAGGCATGCCAGCCGATCCAAATAACATACCCGTGGCAGCATGCCACCCGATCCAAATAACATACCCGTGGCGTCGTGCCACCTGATCCATACATAAAATTCACATAAGGAGATACACACCGAGCTAAATTGCTCATTACTACAATATACTGAATAAACGGTCACAAGCAACGCTAAATGTACGATACTATCCGTTGGGAGACATACAACGCCATAAACTACAGAACTCAAGCACAACTGAGGTGTGATATATGACCGGAATCTCACGAGCTATCTTGCTCACATGACACCATCGCTACATGGAATCTCAACACATAAGAAAATTATCAAGCCGTTTCAGAACTTACACGGCACAATATAGTATTACATGAAATAGCATACGCCACAATAACATCCAACGTTCTAATACTCCTCCATGAGGAGCGCTATACCAAAATTAGCACATCTGGCCTGATTTAGGGTCCATAATCATATTTAAGTCCACTCATTGCTCTCGAGCAAATTCTGATCGCACCATATTAGGCTAATAACCCCTCAAGGGTTAATAATAACCCCCTTTTTCCCATAACACACAAGAACACCATCATAACCGGAACAACCTCCACGGTCCACAACCAGATGAATCGAGCGCCCTCCAGGCATAAATTCTCAAACAAACGATATTACCACATTCCTCATACTTGGATTAAATCTTCAATCAATCGAGTGACTACAATGTCACACTTGTACAATCTTCCCGTGGGATATGCTTCCACGACCATTCTCACGTGGTAACAAGTATGCACATCCATACCACCGGACGCACTAACGCTGTAAAGAAAATCAAGAATCCATAATCAGGATGCAAAGCCTCTTTCATAATCATCGATCTTAGGTGACGCTGAAGACAATACAAGCTTACTATATACATTCAAATCCCTTTCCTTCTCATCCAAGCTTGTGACATCCTTGTCAACATCGAACTGCAACCTTGAGCCTCAATTTCAAATTTCCATACCGCTCACTTCGCCTGACATGACAATATGCGATAGCACAAGAATTTCACCATGACTCCTGAACCACTAATAAGGAAAACACTTCATCGTGTAAAACCCTCTTACTTAACTCATTCCAAGATAACCACAACAATATGCGAGTGAATTCTCATAACCGTAGAACATTCAAATCCTCAAGTAGTGGTCTAAACCACCATAACCCTTCCGGGATCCGCCTACACACAACATGCTAAAATACTTGGACATTTCCAAACAAAATCAATTACGACGGCGGTCAAGCCTCGCACATACCGTCCCAAATCACATGCCTAATCTAATCACGCTGGAGATACTGATCACCTCCATCATCATGCCAACTAATCCACGGCTAACAAACCTGACTTCTCCTTACTTATCCTTAACTTGGCTTAGAAATAATGACAACTCCAGTCAACACATAACAAATCAATTCGCACTCATCTTGAGTAACCCCATTCCTCGAGACCACATTATCTCTAAACCCATGAACCATTTCATACCCTCCTTGCACGCACATTCGCATTTTATACTGGTATACTCAATCTGATAATTCCTCTACGAATCCAAGGTCATTTTCTCCTTTTTTCCTCCAAATGCTACTCTGCAAGTTGAAATATCATAGAACATTCCGTACCTCTTATCATAAGCCGCTACAAGGCTCGATTCTTAACCATACCGCTGGTTTGAAATCCTTAGGCACTGCATTTTAACCTTTGAATCGCCTAGGACCATTGTTGAGAGTCGCCTACTCTGGCTTGGCCCCGAATATGACCAACTCCAAAGCTCCGCTGGCCCATGAACACCCATCTCAATGAAGCACCCAACTGAAGTAAATAACCTATGCACGAAACATAAATCCCGAATCCTCCCAAAGCCTTAACATGAGTCAATAGGGCCAACTGTAGCACACCTTTATCAATTCCTTTGCTTAAATCACCACTTATGTTCTTTCCCCGTAGCTGTAATAACTAACCAATATGCCGATAACTCGATACCCCACAAGTAGATAACCATGAAACCCATTCGTAGGCGGTGGGACTCTCCCTCTTAGCCTGAAGCTACTATTACACAACTCTAGAGCCCACTAAGATTCATTTTTTTTCATTGATGACATGACCTTGCGCAATCAAACGCCAAATTCCTCGAAGTCCTTCAGTCACCATTTTGTGAACACTCTGCATCTCTAGCAACATTCGCATATTCAACCTTTTACTGGATAGTCAGTAGAATTATTCGCAGAAACTTCGTCAACCACATGACCACCGATCTTCTAACAGGAGATAACCCACACGTGGAAATTACATGCCGACATCTTCCAACATCGCTGCACGGGGTACAATCACTAGGACATCAAAAACCCATCCTGAGCCTGTGCTCATTCACCAACTGAACTAGTCCGTTCACTCCTTATGGACATCAACTACATGTGCGACAATATCTTCTGATTCAATGTTATATTGCATCCTTCTCCATACCAAGCAACTACTTTCTGTTGCATCCAATCTCCCGCCATATAATAGCCAATATATCTTAAATATGTGGTTACCCTGCCACTGAACTCTTATGCTACTCCGCCACTCTCCCACTTTTGTCAAGCTCACTCCTTTAAACAACTACTCGACTTTTGCTTCTTGCACCTGGCCTTCTAGACTTTTAACCAAAGCCTGACACTTTACACATGTCCTTCCTCATCCTTTGCTGCCCCGTTGTTGCCTTAAATCAATATCTATCTCCATAGCACTTGAACCGATAGATCGCTACTAACTTCAACCCTTTCCGAAGATCCTCCTTCTCGAGCCGTCATCATTACAAATACCCATTCAACCCTGAACCACTGCACCCCGTGATCTCTGAAAGTCGCTCCTCCATTACTATCTCTCGATATCCTGCCCCAAAGGAGAATTGTAGAAGATCATAACACCGGCGAGCATAACACATTCAACCGAAGACGACGACATTATATCGCAGATGAAATTTCCACCACACATGAAAACACCAAGTCTCATTACTCTATTAACCCAAACCTGAAGATTTATAGTCCGATTGCCTTTCCTCCGCCGAAAATAATTACTGAATCCCTAAATCTTGCACTGAGTAAACATCCTTCAAAGTCATTCATGCTTCAACGCAGGAATCCTACCATTATACCACATTGCGCGAAAGCAACACACGAATATTCATAACAGTCAATGACAAATCTCAAAACATTAGGTGATACTGATACCGAGCTGAAATGATAGAATGGCCTTCCGCAAGGCGTCGACAATAGCCCAAACAACTACACATGGAGAAGAACCCCCCACCAAATCTATAGTACCATTACAATTCCTCAAATTCCCTATTTATGGCAAGCTTTTCGCGTCGCGCAAGATTGAGTAGGAAAGAAACATAGGCATAAGCCTCAAAGGAATCAAATCGCACGATGAGGAATCAAGAAGGGAAGTACTCCTAACAGCCCTGTAGCCTCTCGAAGATAAGTACAGACGTCTCCGTACCGATCCGCAAGACTCTACTAGACTTGCTCATGACTCGTGAGACCTCAGGGAACCTAGTGCGCTGATACCATGTTGTCACGACCCAAAATCCATTAATGGTCGTGATGGCGCCGGACACTACTGTCAGGCAAGCCAATGTTAGAATTCGATTAGCTATTTTTCCTTTGATTAATTACTCAAACACAATATGACGAATTTAAAGTAAATTAAATCTAATGATTTCCAACGAATAACTCCAAAAAATAAAATGATAAAAAAATAAATAAACCGAGCCACGAACTAATTATATATATATATAAATCTAAGACTATCCCAGGGTCTGGTGTCACAATTCACGAACTTCTAAGAATACTACAAATAATGGGCGGAAAGAAATAATATATCTGTTTTGAGTAAAGTAAAACAGCCTTCATAAAACTAGGAGAAGACTCCAGGAATCTGCGGACGCAAGCAGATATACCTCGTATCTCCAAATGATGAATGACTGCTACTAAAATCTCTAACGCTGGCTGGTACCTGTATTTGCACAAATTAGTGCAGAGTGTAGTATTAGTACAACCGACCCCATGTACTGAGTAAGTGCCGAGCCTAACCTCAACGAAGTAGTGACGAGGCTACGGTTGGGCATTAACAATATTAGCTGTGAACAATATAAAGTAAAGCAAAAAGGAAGTTCTAGAATAAACAAACAATAACTGTAGCAAAAATTTAAAATAACTCATCCACCTTTTTCATGTCTCAACTATAACCAGTTCTCACGTAAGTTTCCAATTTTCCAAACTTGGACTTTAAAATAAAAGTAGTGCATAATATGAAAAATATTAAAGTAAAACCAGTAAGTTCTCAAATATTTGTTTTTTTTAAAATCAGTAAAAATATAAGTGTCCACCCTTATCACTCCTTGTTGAGGCGTGCAACCCGCTCCCATCAGACATATCATATCAGTTTATTTACTAAAACTCTCACAATTCAGGCCAAGTCTTTCACAACATTTTTTTGTCTCAACAAATATAAACAAGAAACTGTATTTTCTCATAAACTTCATCAATATCATCTCAAAATGAAACCAACAGGAATTTATATATCTCGCAAAACAATGTCGACCTACTCAACCTTTATATACCACAATGAAACTAAGGAAACAACCAACACTTCCCAAAATAATTAAAACAATACTTAACAACAAATTAACAAAGCCAAGTAATGATAGAAACATCATTGAGTATCAAACAATTAAGCCATGAATCAAATAAATTGGAAATGGGGAAGGGATCATGCTTAACAAACAATTTGGTGGTGCATAGATACTCGTCACCTCACATATAAACCCCACACATTCAAATTCACATAGCAATTAAGTTGGGCCCTCAAGTCAAGGTTAAACCAAGCACTTACCTCAAATTCGCAGGCCACTCACTGTCCAATTATAGCTTTTCCTTTTGAATTCACCTCCAATACACTCGAATCTAACCATCATTAGATTAATATCATTAATTAATGCTAAAGGAACTAAATTTATTGAAAATTATACCTTTTCCTAAGTTTTCTCAAAACTAGTTAAAACCCGACCCCGAGCCTGCTTGGTTCAAACACGGTGTTCGGACCAAATTACGTTTACCCATTAACCCCCGAGCCCGAATATGCAATTAGTGTCGAAATCCGACTTCAATTCGAAGTAAATATTCAATTTTTACAAAATTCCCTAATTCTACCCAAACCCTCAATTTTTACCATGAAAACTCTTGATTTTTGATTTAAAAGTGATGAAAAACATTGGGTAATTAAAAGAGTATAGTTTAGAATTGATTACCTACACTTCGTGGGTGAACTTTGGTGAAGAAAATTGTCCTTAGGGATTGGCAGTTCGAAACATAGTGAAAGAAAGGGTTTTGTCCGTGTTTAACAGTGTTTAAATATGACTGGGCAAACCTTCATCGCGTTCGCGTGGGCCTGCCCGCGTTCGCATAGGGCCAGACCCAAGTGGCCTTCGCGTTCGCGTGCATGGGGACGCGTTCGGATAGCTTCGCCAAACTGCACCTTCGCGTTCGCGGCCCTAAGGTCGCGTTCGCATAGAGGAAACCAAGGCTCCTCCCCCAGGCCCAATTTACCCTCTGCGTTCGCGTAGGCCAACACGCGTTCACGGAGCTTTAACTACCTGTGCTTTGCGTTCCCGTGAGGGCCTACGCGTTCGCATAGCACAAAAATGACCCCAATTAATTTGCTCTATGCGTTCGCGATTGAATCAACGCGGACGCGAAGATGAAAAGACTGGGCACCAGAAAACAGCAAAAACCAGCAAATATTTAAGTGTAAAACACCCCGTGGCCTATCCGAAACTCACCCGAGCCCTCGGGGCTCTAAACCAAACATGCACGCAAGTCTAAAAATATCATACCAACTTGCTCGTGCGATCAAATCATGAAAATAAAATGTAAAACTATGAATTAAACCTCAAAACTCATCATTTTTCTCAAGAACACGTAAAGTTCACTATTTCTCAACCGGGCGTCCGAATCACGTCAAATAAACTTTGATTCTCACAAAATATAACAGGTAGTATTCAAATACGATAACAAATCTGTACCGGGCTCCGAAACAAAAATACGGGCGTGATACCAATGGTTTCAAACATTAATTCTTTTCTTTATTTCATTAATAATTCAACAAAACAATTTCTTTCAAAAATTAGTTTCTAAGGCTTGGGACCTCGGAATTCAATTCCGGGCATACGCCAAGTCCTAAATTTTACTGCGGACCTCCCAGAATCGTAGGAACACAGATCCGGGTCCGTTTACTCAAAATGTTGACCAAAGTCAACTATAATTAAATTTAACTCTAGAAATTAGTATTTCTCATATTTTCACATAAAAGCTTTTCGGTTTCACGCCCGGACTGTGCACACAAATCGAGGTATTTAAAATTAGTATTTTTATGGATAATAATCCTAGAACGGAGTCTTAATTCATAAAATGACCCCTTGGGTCATCACAATCTCTACCTCTAAAACAAACGTTCGTCCTCGAACGGACATAGAAAATTACCTGAATTGGCAAACAAATGTAAATATCTACTCTGCATGTCCGACTCGGACTCCCAAGTAGCTTCCTCAAGGGGCTGACCTTTCCACTGCACTCGAACTGAATGATAACTCTTAAACCTCAATTGGCGAACGTGCCGGTCTAAAATGGCTACCAGCTCCTCGTCATAAGTCAAGTTTTTGTCCAATTGGACAAAGCTGAAATCGAATACGTGGGATGGGTCACCATGATATTTTCGGAGCATAGACACGTGGAATACTGGATGAACTGAGGATAAGCCTGGAGGCAACACAAGTCTATTTGCTACCTCCCCCACTCTATCAAGAATCTCGAACGACCCGATATACGTAGGGCTCAACTTGCCCTTCTTCCCAAACCTCATAACACCCTTCGTGGGTGATACCCGAAGCAATACTATCTCCAACCATGAATGCCACATCACGAACCTTACGATCGGCATAACTCTTTTGCCTAGACTGAGCTGCACGCAGTCTCTCCTGAATAATCTTGACCTTATCTAAGGCCTCATGAACTAAGTCTGTACCCAATAACCGAGCCTCTCCCGAGTCAAACCATCCAACTGGCGATCCAGACCGTCTACCATATAATGCCTCATAAGGAGCCATCTGAATGCTCGACTGGTAACTTATTATAAGCAAACTCCGCTAACGGCAAGAACTGATCCCAAGAACCTCCAAAGTCAATAACACAAGCACTGAGCATATCCTCCAAAATCTGAATAGTACGCTCAGACTGCCCGTCAGTCTGAGGATGAAATGTTGTTCTCAACTAAACTCGGTTACTCAACTCACGCTGAACTGCCCTCCAAAAGTGCGAAATAAACTGCGTACCTCGATCAGAAATGATAGACACGGGCACACTGTGAAGACGAATAATCTCTCGAATATATATCTCTGCCAACCGCTCCGAAGTATAAGTACTTGCCACTGGAATGAAATGTTCCTATTTAGTCAGCATATCCACAATAACCCAAATTGCGTCAAATTTGCTCTGAGTCTGTGGGAGTTCAACAACGAAGTTCATAGTGATACGCTCCCACTTCCACTCAGGAATCTCTATATGCTGAAGCAAACCACCTGCTCTCTGATGCTCATATTTTACTTGCTGACAATTTAAGCAACAAGCCACATACGCAGCAATGTCCTTTTTCATCCTTCTCCACCAATAATGCTGCCTCAAGTCCTGGTACATTTTGGCCGCACCTGGGTGAATAGAATACTTAGAACTGTGAGCCTCCTCAAGGATCAACTAACGAAGGTCATCAACATTAGGCACACATATACGACCCTGCATCCTCAAAACACCGTCATCTCCAACTATAACCTGCTTGGCACCACCGCGCCGAACTATGTCTCTAAGGACCATCAAATGCGGGTCATCATCCTGCCGATCTATGATACGCTCAATTAAAGAAGACCGAGCGACTACACAAGCTAGAACACTGCTGGGCGAAATATCCAACCTAACGAACTGATTAGCCAAAGTCTGAACATCTGAAAGTAACAGTTTCTCACCGGACGGAATAAATGCAAGGTTGCCCATACTCACCTCCTTTCTACTCAATGCATCGGCCACCACGTTGGCCTTCCCTGGATGATATAATATAGTGACATCATAATCTTTCAATAACTCTAACAATCTCCGCTGCGTCAAATTTAGATCCTTTTGCTTGAAAAAGTACTGGAGACTATGATGATCTGTGAAAACCTCACATGCACACCATATAGATAGTGCTTCCAAATCTTCTATGCATGAACAATGACTGCCAACTCCAAGTCATGGACAAGATAATTCTTCTCATGAACTTTCAATTGCCGAGATGCATACGCAATCACCCTACAATCCTAAATCAATACTGCTCCAAGTCCAACTTGGGAAGCATCGCAATACACCGTGAAAGAACCCAAACCTGATGGTAACATCAACACCGGTGCTGAAGTCAAGGTTGTCTTGAGCTTCTGAAAGCTCGCCTCGCACTCGTCTGACCATTTAAATGGGGAACGTTTCTGAGTCAATTTAGTCATTGGGGAGGCTATGGATGAAAATCCATCCACAAAACGGCGGTAGTAACCCGCCAAACCCAAAGAACTCCTGATTTCCGTGACTGTAGTGGGTCTAGGCCAGTCCTTGACTGCCTCTATCTTCTTAGGATTAACCTGAATACCCTCGCCTGATACAATATGACTCAACCAGAACTCACATTTTGAGAACTTTGCATACAATTGATTATCCCTCAAAGTCTGGAGCGCTATACGAAGGTGCTGCTCATGCTCTTCCCGACTACGGGAGTATATAAGAATGTCATCGATGGACACGATTACAAAAGACTCTAGACGAGGCTTGAAAATCCGATTCATCAAGTCCATGAAGGCTGCTGGAGCATTAGTCAACCCAAAGGACATCACCAGAAATTCATAATGCCCATACCTCGTCCGAAAGGCTAGCTTAGGAACATCAGACGCCCTAATCTTCAGCTGATGGTAGCCCGATCTCAAATCAATTTTTGAAAACACCCTAGCACCCTGAATCTGATCAAATAAATCATCAATTCTCGTCAATGGGTATTTATTATTGATAGTAGCTTTATTCAACTGCCAGTAATCTATACACATCCTCATAGACCCATATTTCTTCTTTACAAACAAAACCGGTGCACCCTAAGGCGAGACACTGGGTCTAATAAAACCCTTATCCAGCAAGTCTTGCAACTGTTCTTTCAACTCTTTCAATTCTGGTGGGGCCATCCGATATGGAGGAATGGAAATGGGTTGAGTGCCCGGAGCTACATCAATACAAAAATCAATATCCCTATCGGGTGGCATCCCCGACAGGTCTGCAGGAAATACCTCGGGAAACTCACGAACGATAGGAACTGACTCAATAGAAGAAACCTCAGCATCAGAGTCATGACTATGAGCCAAATAAGCCAAACATCCCTTCTCAACCATGCGACGAGCCTTGGCATATGAAATCACTCGGTTAGGAGAATGACCAGGAGTACCTTTCCATTCTAATCGAGGCAACCCCGAAAAAGCTAACGTAACCGTCTTGGCGTGACACTCCAAGATGGCATAATAAGTCGACAACCAATCCATGCCCAATATAACATCAAAATCAACCATGTCTAGAAGCAAAAGATCCACACTAGTTTCAAGACCCTCAATAACTACTACGCACGAACGATACACATGATCTACCACAATAGCATCCCCTACCGGTGTAGACACATAAACAGGAACACTCAAGGAATCACGGGGCACAATCAAATACGAGGCAAAATAGGATGAAACATAAGAATAAGTAGACCCCGAATAAAACAAAACTGAAGCAGCTCTATCACAAACTGAGATGATACCTGTAATAACAGCATCGGAGGACTCCACCTTAGGCCTAGCCGGAAATGCATATAATCGGGACTGGGCCCCGCCACCCTGAACCACATCTTTGGGAGGACCTCCACCTTTAGCGGGCTGGCCTCCACCTCTAGCTACCTGACCTCCACCTCTAACATTCTGGCCTCTACCTCTAACTGCCTGACCCCTACCCCTGGCTGGCTGGGCAGGTGGTGATGGAACTATAGCACAGGAACCCTGGTACTGATGCTAATTACCCAGAAGTTTCAGACAAGCTCTCTGAATATGCCCATATTCACCACACTCAAAACATCCCTCCTGATATGAAGACTGACTCTGACGAGCCGGCTGACATCGATAATAACTTTACAGAGGAGGTGCTCTAATTGAAGCTGATGGTGCACTGCAGACTGGCTGAGAAGAAGGAGGCATATAAGAACCACGACCGCCTGAATTACCATGTGAAACCTGAAGTGCCGAATGGAACGGCCTGGAAGACTGGCCTCTGCTAAATGAACCCCCACTCCCAGATGAGGCGCCACTGAAACTACCGAAATGGCGAGGTCTTTTGTCTGACCCCTGACCTCCCATCCCAAGAACCGACTCGACTCTCCTAGCCATATCAGATGCATCCCGAAAAGAAATCTCGGTCCCTGTCTTCTTTGCCATCTGCAACCTGATAGGCTGAGCAAGGCCTTCAATAAACCGCCCGACCCTCTCTCTCTGTGGGCAATAAAAGAATAGCATGCCTAGCCAAATCCATGAAACGATTCTCATACTGGGTCACGGTCATGCTGCCCTGCTGAAGTCGCTCGAAATGACGACGCTTCTCCTCTCGAGTAGTAACAGGAAAAACCTTCTCCAAAAAGCGGTGAGAAAACTGATCCCAAGTCAAAGCAGGCGACCCAACTGGTCTACTCAACAAATAATCCCTCCACCATTTCTTGGCAGAACCGGTCATCTGAAAGGCAGCAAAATCGACCCCATTGGTCTCCAAAATACCCATATTACGCAGAACCTCATGACAACTATCCAGATATTTCTAAGGATCCTCTGAAGTAGCACAACTGAAGTGAACAGGGAAAAGCTTGATAAACCTGTCCAGTCTCCACAAAGCATCTGAGGACAAAGCTGCCCCCTCAACAAGCGACGCCGGAGCAACTATCTGAATTACCCCAACTGGATTGGCTGCAGGGGTCTGAACCTGAGGAGTAGTCTGAACTGGAGTGTGGGTAGCAGGAGTCTGGACACTCCAGCCTGAGATACGGCTTCTACAACAGGGAATGTGCCAGTCTGGGCTACACTCTCCATAATACCCGCTAAACGGACCATAGCGTCCTGAAGTACCGGGGTAGCAATAAACCCCTATGGGACCTGAGCTGGTCCCGCTGGAACGGTCTGAGCTGGAACCCCCTTATTAATCTTGATCTGAGGTTACACAGCCGGGGATGCTGCCTGAGCAATGGGCTGAGTCCTGCCACTACCTCGGCCTCGTCCTTTGCCCCTAGTAGGAGCTGCTGCTGCTAGAGGACCGAAATGTTGGTCAGCGGAAAAGGAAGCACGTGTTCTCGCCATCTACGAGAGAATAGAAGAATCCAATCAGTATTTGAGATAACAAGAATCGCACAATGGAATAAAAACAAAAATGGAGTTGTTTCCTAACTTAATATCCTCTGAGAGATAATTACAGACGTCTCCGTACGGATCCTTCAGACTCTATTAAGCTTGTTCGTGAATTGTGAGACCTAAGCAACCTAGTGCTCTGATACCAACTTGTCACGACCAAAACTCCCAACCTTTAGGATCGTGATAACACCTAACACCACACTTTCTAGGCAAGCCAATGTTAGAATTCGAGTAGCTTTTTTTCCTTTGATCAAACACAATATGACGAATTTAAAGTAAATTAAATCTAATGATTTCCAACAAATAACTCCAAAAAATAAAATGATAAACAAATAAATAAACCTAGCCACAAACTAATTATATATATAGCTCTAAGACTACCCTAGGGTCTGGTGTCACAATTCACGAACTTCTAAGAATACTACAAATAATGGGCGGAAAGAAATAATATATCTGTTTTGAGTAAAATAAAACAACCTTTATAAAACTAGGAGAAGACTCTAGGAATCTGCGGACGCCGACAGATATACCTCATGTCTCCAAATGATGAATGACTGCTACTAAAATCTCTAACGTTGGCCGGAACCTGGATCTGCACAAAATAGTGCAGAGTGTAGTATCAGGACAACCGACCCCATGTACCGAGTAAGTGCCGAGCCTAACCTCGACGAAGTAGTGACGAGGCTACAGTGGGGCATTAACAATATAACCAACGAACAATATAAAGTAAAGCAAAAAGGAAGTTCTAGGATAAACAAACAATAACTGTAGCAACAATTTAAAATAACTCACCTACCTTTTTCATGTCTCAGCTATAACCAGTTCTCACGTATGTTTCCAATTTTCTGAACTTGGACTTTAAAATAAAAGTAGTACATAATATGAAAAATAGTAAAGTAAAACCAATAAGTTCTCAAATCTTTGTTTTTTTTTTTGAAAATCAGTAAAAATATAAGTGTTTTCCCTTATTGCTCCTTGTTGCCGTGTGCAACCCGCTTCCACCTGTCCACCCTTATTTCTCCTCCCTATATATATATCACCATTATTACTCCTGTAGCGGCGTGCAACCCGATCCCACCTGTCCACCTTTATCACTCCTTGTTGCAGTGTGCAACTCGCTCCCACCAGACATATCATATCAGTTTATTTATGAAAACTCTCACAATTCAGGCCAAGCCTTTCACAACATTTATTTCCCAACAAATATAAACAAGAAACTGTGTTTTCTCATAAACTTCATCAATATCATCTCAAAATGAAACCAACAGGAATTTACATATCTCGTAAAACAATGTCGACCTGCTCAACCTTTATATACCATAATGAAACCAAGGAAGTAACTAACACTTCCCAAAATAATTAAAACAAGACTTAACAACAAATTGTAATAACAGAAACATCATTTAGCATCAAACAATTAAGCCATGAATCAAATGAATTGGAAACGGGGAAGGGATCATGCTTAACAGACAATTTGGTGGTGCATAGATACTCGTCACCTCACCTATGCACCTCACACATGAAAATTCACATAGCAATTAATTTGGGGGTTCCTATTCCCTCAAGTCAAGGTTAAACCAAGCACTTACCTCAAATTCGCAGGCCACTCACTGCTCAATTATAGCTTTTCCTTTTGAATTCATCTCCAATACACTCGAATCTAACCATAATTAGCTTAATATCATTAATTAATGCTAAAGGAACTAACTTTACTAAAAATTATACTTTTTCCTAAGTTTTCTCAAAAAAAGTTAAAACCCGACCCCGGGCCTGCTTGGTCCAACCTCGGGGTTAGGACCAAATTACGTTTACCCATTCACATCCGAGCCCGAATATGCAATTAGTTTCAAAATACGACCTCAATTCGAGTTAAAGATTCGATTTTTACAAAATTCCTTAATTCTACCCAAACCCTCAATTTTTACCATGAAAACTCTTGATTTTTGATTTAAAAGTGATGAAAAACATTGGGTAATTGAAAGAGTAGAGTTTAGAATTGATTACCTACACTTTGGGGATGAACTTTGGTGAAGTAAATCGTCCTTAGGGCTTGGTAGTTCGAAAAATAGTGAAAGAAAGGGCTCTGTCCGTGTTTAACAGTGTTTAAATATGACTGGGAAGGCCTTCATTGCGTTCGCGTGGGCCTGCCTGCATTCGCTTAGGGCCAGGCCCAAGTGGCCTTCGCGTTCGCGTGCATGGGGACGTGTTCGCATAGCTTCGCCAAACTGGACCTTCGCGTTCGCAGCCCTAAGGCCGCGTTCGCATAGAGGAAACCAAGGCTCCTCCCCCAGGCCGAATTTACCCTCTGCGTTCGCGTAACCCAACACGCGTTCGTGATGCTTTAACTTCCAGTGCTTCGCGTTTGCGTGGGGGCCTATGCGTACGCATAGCACAAAAATGACCCCAATTAATTTTCATTACGCGTTCGCGATTGAATCAACGCGGAAGCGAAGAAGAAAAGACTGGGCACCAGAAAACAGCAAAAACCAGCAAATTTTAAGTGTAAAACACCCCTTGGCCTATTTGAAACTCACCCGAGCCATCGGGGCTCTAAACCAAACATGCACGCAAGTCTAAAAATATCATACGGACTTGCTCGTGCGATCAAATCATAAAAATAACATGTAAAACTATGAATTAAACCTCAAAACTCATCATTTTTCTCAAGAACATGTAAAGTTCACTATTTCTCAACCGGACGTCCGAATCATGTCAAATAAACTCCGATTCTCACCAAATTTCACAGGTAGAACTCAAATACTATAACAAATCTGTACCGGGCTCCGGAACCAAAATAGGGGCGCGATACCAATGGTTTCAAACATTAATTCTTTTCTTTGTTTCATTATAATTCAACAAAATAATTTCTTTCAAAAATTGATTTCTAAGGCTTGGGACCTCGAAATTCAATTCCGGGCATACGCCCAAGTCCTATATTTTACTGCGGACCTACCGGGATCGTCGAAACACAGATCCAGGTCTGTTTACTCAAAATGTTTACCAAAGTCAACTATAATTAAATTTTAACTCTAGAAATTACTATTTCTCATATTTTCACATAAAAGCTTTTCGGTTTCACGCCCAGACTGTGCACGAAAAGTGAGGTATTTAAAATTAGTTTTTATATGGCTAAAAGGACTAGAACGGAGTCTTAATTCATAAAATGACCCCTTCGGTCATCACACCAACACCAAGAGGTTAATTAAATTCTCATTTTAGTATTTTTGAAATTATTTATTTTCTTTACATTTAACAATAACTAAAGAACTTCACTGATTAAATAATGAATAAATTCCATAGTAATCACAGAACTGGGTGTCGCAAGTGAGCTTTTACTAGGAAGTAAAAGAAGATACAACAACTGTCAAGAATATAAGTCTGGACAAAAAAGAAGAAACAAGTACTCGGAAAGAGACTCTGCTGGCTGCGGATCGCCTCAAAGATGCAGCTCACCTAAGTCCCCGAATCCACCACACCATTGTGCCCACAAGGACACAATCCATACATGTACCTGTACATCAAAATGTACAGCAAGTGCAGTATGAGTACAAAAAACAACGTGTACCCAGTAAGTATCCTATCTAACCTCGAAGAGGTAGTGACGAAAGGTCGACTTCGACACTCACTAGTAGTCAAATTAATATAAATAAATATGACGACATGCATGGGTGTCATGATTTAATAACAGATAGAAACGGGAAGGGACAACTTCTCTCATAATTATAACTTCAATTTTCGTCATTTCAGTTTATAATTCATATCTCAAGGCATTTAAGAAGTTAAAATCATGGAAATGTACCAAGCAAATAGCATGCGCAAATAATGCCGAGGTCGTACGACCCAATCCAAAAAAAATAACAAAATGTGCACTGCTGAAGGGTCGAACGACTCGAACCATATTTACTGCAGAGGCGCTCGGCCCGATCCAATCTATTTACTGCGGAGGCGCTTGGCCCGATCCACAAATAATAACTTATTTTCAAGAGCACACAAATTACCCATTTATTGTCAAGTATTTCATACAACCCGTCAAGTAAGTGAGTCAATCCTCATACAATCGTTTCTATAAATCTCTAACGTGATTCAAGTAATTACTTTGGCAAACAAGGGCACGCGATTTTCAAATATAGTATGATACGGGTCCTATACTACCCGTACAATAGCATACTAGTAGCTACGTACAGACTCTCGTCACTTCGTGTGTACGTAGGCCCCACAAATAGGTGCAAGCAAGTATTTAATTCACCTACAGGGTAATTCTCCCTTACAAGGTTAGAAAAGAGACTTACCTCGTATCGAGCCTACTTCCAAATTCAAGAACGCTCTCAAACCTCAAAATTTGACGCCCAACAACTCGAAACTAGCCAAACATCACGTAAACTAATCAATCTATGCTCAAAAGTTTAAAATTCCACCATTTAACTGATTACCCAAACAAATTTGTCAGATTCCTAAAATTCACTCCCAGGCCCACATGCCCGGATTTTGGAAATGTTTGAAGAAAATCGTTACCCATAACCTTAGGATCAAGAATATGTGATTTTTACCAGATTCCATAACAAATTTAGTGGCAAAACTCCATTTTTATCAAAACCCTATGTTTTCATCTAAACCCTTGATTTTCACTAATCTTTGCATGTTAATCTACCCCTAATATATGTATTTAACTCATGTTATATAGAAATTACTTACCTCAAGTGCTAGGTGAAAGCCTCCCTTCAAAAGCTCTGAAAATCGCCTAAGTGTAAAAGTGAAATGAAATAAATGGACCTAAGTCCCATTTTTAAAAGTTGTGCCCATGCCTCTGATGTCGCATTTGCGAAACCTTGTTCGCAAATGTGAAGGTCGCAAATGCGAACCTGGGCTCTCTCTGCATGGGTCGCAAATGCGACAGTTGGGTCGCAAAAGCGATCACTGCTAGGTTCGCAAATGAGAACGAAAATGTCGCAAATGCGACCACTGCCCAGCTCAGGCTTCTTCGATTTTGCGAAGCCTTCATCGCAAATGCGAGTTCGCAAACGCGAACAATTCCTCGCATTTGCAAGACCTGCAACAGCAGCCCAAAACACCAGAAAAACAGGAGTGTTTTCACTCCTAACGCACGTTCGAAGATCACCCGAGCCTTAGGGGCTCCACTACGAATACTCACACAAGTCTAACAACACTATACAAACTTGCTCGCGCGACCAGAACACCGAAATAACATCAAAAAATAAGAATTACACCCTAAATACATTTGCATCAAACTTATGAACTTTAAGTTCTTCAATCTACTTCCAATGTGCCGAAACGTACTTATACTACTCTGATTGATACAGAATTTTGCGTGCAAGTCTTAAATGACATTGCAAAACTATTCTAGGTCTCGGACTTCTGTTTGGACCTCGATATCACCAAAACACGTTCCAACCCACAATTATAGAACTTTTAAATTTCAAGAATCCAATTTTCACTATTTGGCGCTGAAATTCTCCCGGGTCATCCGAAACCCGATCCGAACATACGCCCAAGTCCTAAATCATCATATGAACATGCTGGAACCTTCAAATCCCGATTCCAGGGTCGTTTACTTAAAAGTCCAATCTTAGTCAATTCTTCCAACTTAAGGTTTCCGAAATGAGAATTCTGTTTCCAAATTGACTCTGAACTTCCCGAAATTCAATTCCGACCACGCCTACGAGTCATAATACCTGAAATGAAGTTACTCATGCCCTCAAACTGCCGAAAGACACGCTAGAGCTCAAAACGACCGGTCAGGTCGTTACATTCTCTCCCACTTAAACTTACGTTCATCCTCGTACGTGCTAAGAACTGCGCTGGAGTTGTCCAGAATCACCGTTTAACACCTCGTGCAACTACCCGTGCTACCATAACTCGGTTGAGCACATTAGCTCGAGCAATTTCGAAGATATTCTCTTTTATTCGTGCAATAATCTTATAACCCAGTTCCAACACCCGAAATTCTCTGCCAGGCCTGCTTCCAACCTACGAATACCGTATCAATCACCACATAATGTAGCAGAACATGACCGCATACATTTGCTGAATTCACACGCCCACAATAACACTCTCTGATCATAATAACCGATATTCCTCGAATATGATGTTCACAATGCCCCCATGGCATATATATAGGTCCTGCTCTAACTCTTACAATATCGCCACGACGGAAAAGGTGTGTAGAAATTCATAACCAACTAACGAGTCGACAAATCATTAAGTATATACTCCTAACAAGAGCCATCACCCAATGCTGAATTAAATAATGACATTTTCTGTTTAATACACTTCATATAATCTGATTGCACCGATCCTAGATCCTAAATCTTGTCTCACCCGGTACGAACTACTCAGGCGGTAAGCCACCCCAGACATGACCAAAAGTATCATATGATGCCACACTATGCCAATAAGCCACAAACTCGAATGTGATACATAAGGAAAGCGAACTCTAAAAGGGACTACTGAACTTACACACTAATAGGAACTTGCCCCAGAAAATAGGAACACACACAAAAATAGAATATAGAAAACCGTACTCAACATCGCACTGTTGCGGCGTGCAACCCGATCCAAATAACATACATGTGGCGACGTGCCACCCTATCAAAATAACATACCCGTGGCGGCATGCCACCCAATCCAAATAACATACCTGTGGTGGCGTGCCACCCGATCCACACATAACATTCACATAAGGATATACACACCGAGCTAAATTGCTCATTACTACAAGATACTGAATATCGGTCACAAGCAACGCTAAGTGCACAATACCATCCCTGGGGAGACATACTGCGTCATAAGCTACAAAACTCAAGCACAACTGAGGTGAGATATATGACCTGAAACTAACGAGCCATCCTACTCACATAACACCTTCGCTACGTGGAATATATACACATAAGAAAATTATCAAGCCGTTTCACAACTAACATGGCACAATATAGTACTACATGAAATAGTAGACGCCACAATAACATCCAACGTTCTAACACTCCTCCATGAGGAGCGGTCTACTGAAATGAGCACATCTGGCCTGATTTAGGGCCCATAATCATATTTAAGTCCACTCATAGCTCTCGAGCCGATTCTGATCGCACCATATTAGGCTAATAAACCTTCAAGGGTTCATAATAACCCCTTTTTTCCCATAACTCACAAGAACACCATCATAACTGGAACAACCTCCACGGTCCGCAACCAGATGAATCGAGCACCCTCCACGCATAAATTCTCAAACAAGCAAAATTACCACATTCCTCATACATGGTTTAAATCTTCAATCAATCGAGTGACTACAATGTCACACTTGTACAATCTTCCCGTGGGATATGCTTTCAGGACCTTCCGAACGAGGTAACAAGTCTGCACATCCATACCACCGGCCGCACTAACGTTGTAAAGCAAATCAAGAATCCATAACCAGGATGCAAAGCCTCTTTCATAATCACCAATCTCAGGTGACGCTGAAGACAATACCAACTTACTCTATACATTCAAATTCCTTTCCTGCTCATCCGAGCTTGTGACATCCTTGTCAACACCGAACCGTAGCCTTGATCCTCACATTCAAATTTCCATACCGCTCACTGCGTCTGACATGCCAATATGTGATAGCACAAGAATTTCACCATGACTCCTAGACCACTAATAAGGCAAACACTTCATCGTGTAAAATTGTCTTACTTAACTCATTCCAAGAGAACCACAACAATATGCGAGTGAGTTCTCACAACTGTAGAACATTCAAATCCTCAAGTAGTGGTCTAAACCACCATAACCCTTCATGGATCCACCTACACACAACAAGCTAAAATACTTGGACATTTCCTAACAAAATCGATTACGGAGGCCGTCAAGCCTTGCACATACCGCCACAAATCACATGTCTAATCTAATAACGCCGGAGATACTGATCACCGCCACCATCATGCCAATTAATCCATGGCAAGCAAACCTGACTTCTACTAACTTATCCTTAACTTGACTTAGAATAATGAAAACTCCCGTCAACACATAACAACTCAATTCGCACTCATCTTGAGTAAACAAGGGCACGCGATTTTCAAATATAGTATGATACGGGTCCTATACTTCCCGAACAATAGCATACTAGTAGCTACGTACGGACTCTCGTCACTTCGTGCGTACGTAGCCCCCACAAATAGGTGCAAGCAAGTATTTCATTCACCTACAGGGTAATTCCCCCTTACAAGGTTAAAAAGGAGACTTACCTCGTATCGAGCCTACTTCCAAATTCAAGAGCGCTCTCAAACCTCCAAAGTTGACACCCAACAACTCGAAACTAGCCAAACATCACGTAAACTAATCAATCTATGCTCAAAAGTTTAAAATTCCACCATTTAAGTGATTACCCAAAATTTTTTGTCAGATTCCTAAAATTCACTCCCAGGCCCACATGCCCGGATTTTTGAAATGATTGAAGAAAATCGTTACCCATAACCTTAGGATCAAGAATATGTGATTTTTACCAGATTCCATAACAAATTTCGTGGCAAAACTCCATTTTTATCAAAACCCTATGTTTTCATCTAAACCCTTGATTTTCACTAATCTTTGCATGTTAATCTAACCCTAATATATGTATTTAACTCATGTTATATAGAAATTACTTACCTCAAGTGATAGGTGAAAGCCTCCCTTCAAAAGCTCTGAAAATCGCCTAAGTGTAAAAGTGAAATGAAATAAATGGACCTAAGTCCCATTTTTAAAAGTTGTGCCCAGGCCTCTGATGTCGCATTTGCGAAACCTTGTTCGCAAATGTGAAGGTCGCAAATGCGAACCTGGGCTCTCTCTGCATGGGTTGCAAATGTGACAGTTGGGTCGCAAAAGCAATCACTGCTTGGTTCGCAAATGCGAACAAAAATGTCGCAAATGCGACCACTGCCCAGCTCAGGCTTCTTCAATTTTGCGAAGCCTTCATCGCAAATGCGAGTTCGCAAACGCGAACAAATCCTCGCATTTGCAAGACCTGCAACAACAGCCCAAAACACCAGAAAAATAAGTGTATTTTCTCTGCTAACGCACGTCCGAAGATCACCCGAGTCTTTGGGGCTCCACTACGAATACTCACACAAGTCCAACAACACTATACAAACTTGCTCGCGTGACCAGAACACCGAAATAACATCAAAAAAATAAGAATTACACCCTAAAACCATTTGAATCAAACTTATGAACTTTAAGTTCTTCAATCTACTTCCAATGTGCCGAAACGTACTTATACTACTCAGATTGATACAGAATTTTGCGTGCAAGTCTTAAATGACATTACAGAGCTATTCTAGGTCTCGGACTTCTAGTTGGACCTCGATATCACCAAAACACGTCCCAACCCACAATTATAGAACTTCTAAAATTTCAAGAATCCAATTTTCACTATTTTGCGCCAAAACGCTCCCGGGTCATCCGAAACCCGATATGAACATACGCCTAAGTACGAAATCATCATACGAACTTGCTGGAACCTTCAAATCCCGATTCCGATGTTGTTGACTCAAAAGTCCAATCTTAGTCAATTCTTCCAATTTAAGGTTTCTGAAATGAGAATTCTCTTTCCAAATTGACTCCGAACTTCCCGAAATTCAATTGCGACCACGCCTACGAGTCATAATACCTGAAATGAAGTTGTGTATGCCCTCAAACTGCCGAAAGACACGCTAGAGCTCAAAACGACCGGTCAGGTCGTTACATTCTCTCCCACTTAAACTTACGTTCATCCTCGTACGTGCTAAGAACTGCGCTGGAGTTGTCCAGAATCACCGTTTAACACCTCGTGCAACTACCCGTGCTACCATAACTCGGTTGAGCACATTAGCTCGAGCAATTTCGAAGATATTCTCTTTTATTCGTGCAATAATCTTATAACCCAGTTCCAACACCCGAAATTCTCTGCCAGGCCTGCTTCCAACCTACGAATACCGTATCAATCACCACATAATGTAGCAGAACATGACCGCATACATTTGCTGAATTCACACGCCCACAATAACACTCTCTGATCATAATAACCGATATTCCTCGAATATGATGTTCACAATGCCCCCATGACATATATATAGGTCCTGTTCTAACTCTTACAATACCGCCACGACGGAAAAGGTGTGTAGAAATTCATAACCAACTGCCGAGTCGACAAATCATTAAGTATATACTCCTGACAAGAGCCATCACCCAATGCTGAATTAAATAATGACATTTGTTGTTTAATACACTTCATATAATCTGATTGCACCGATCCTAGATCCTAAATCTTGTCTCACCCGGTACGAACTACTCACGCGGTAAGCCACCCCAGACATGACCAAAAGTCTCATATGATGTCACACCATGCCAATAAGCCACAAACTCGAATGTGATACATAAGGAAAGCGAACTCTAAAAGGGACTACTGAACTTACACGCTAATAGTAACTTGCCCCAGAAAATAGGAACACACACAAAAATAGAATATAGAAAACCGTACTCAACATCACACTATTGCGGCGTGCAACCCGATCCAAATAACATACATTTGGCAGCGTGCCACTCTATCCAAATAACATACCCGTGGAGGCATGCCACCCGATCCAAATAACATACCTGTGGCGGCGTGCCACCCGATCCACACATAACGTTCACATAAGGAGATACACACCAAGCTAAATTGCTCATTACTACAAGATACTGAATATCGGTCACAAGCAACGCTAAGTGCACAATACCATCCCTGGGGAGACATACTGCGCCATAAGCTACAAAACTCAAGCACAACTGAGGTGAGATATATGACCTGAATCTAACGAGCCATCCTGCTCACATAACACCTTCGCTACGTGGAATCTATACACATAAGAAAATTATCATGCCGTTTCACAACTAACACGGCACAATATAGTATTACATGAAATAGTAGACGCCACAATAACATCCAACGTACTAACACTCCTCCATGAGGGGCGGTCTACTGAAATGAGCACATCTGGCCTGATTTAGGGCCCATAATCATATTTAAGTCCACTCATAGCTCTCGAGCCAATTCTGATCGCACCATATTAGGCTAATAACCCTTCAAGGGTTCATAATAACCCCTTTTTTCCCATAACTCACAAGAACACCATCATAACTGGAACAGCCTCCACAGTCCGCAACCAGATGAATCGAGCACCCTCCACGCATAAATTCTCAAACAAGCAAAATTACCACATTCCTCATACTTGGTTTAAATCTTCAATCAATCGAGTGACCACAATGTCACACTTGTACAATCTTCCTATGGGATATGCTTTCAGGACTTTCCGAACGAGGTAACAAGTCTGCACATCCATACCACCGGCCGCACTAACTTTGTAAAGCAAATCAAGAATCCATAACCAGGATGCAAAGCCTCTTTCATAATCACCAATCTCAGGTGACGCTGAAGACAATACTAACTTACTCTATACATTCAAATTCCTTTCCTGCTCATCTGAGCTTGTGACATCCTTGTCAACACCGAACCGCAACCTTGATCCTGACATTCAAATTTCCATACCGCTCACTGCGTCTGACATGCCAATATGTGATAGCACAAGAATTTCATCATGACTCCTAGACCATTAATAAGGCAAACACTTCATCGTGTAAAATTGTCTTACTTAACTCATTCCAAGAGAACCACAACAATATGCGAGTGAGTTCTCACAACTGTAGAACATTCAAATCCTCAAGTAGTGGTCTAAACCACCATAACCCTTCAAGGATCCACCTACACACAACAAGCTAAAATACTTGGACATTTCCTAACAAAATCGATTACGGCGGCCGTCAAGCCTTGCACATACCGCCACAAATCACATGTCTAATCTAATCACGCTGGAGATACTGATCACCGCCACCATCATGCCAATTCATCCATGGCAAACAAACCTGACTTCTACTAACTTATCCTTAACTTGAGTTAAAATAATGAAAACTCCCGTCAACACATAAGAACTTAATTCGCACTCATCTTGAGTAACCCCATTCCTCGATACCACATTATCTCCAAACCCATAAACCATTTCATACCCTCCTTGAACGCACATTCACATTTTTTACTGGTTTACCCAATATGATAATTCCTCTACGAATCCAAAGTCATTTTCTCTTTTTTCCTCCAAATGCTACTCTGCAAGTTGAAATATCATAGAACATTCTGTGCCTCTAATCTTAAGCTGCTACAAGGTTTGATTCTTAACCATACCGTGGGTTTGAAATCCTTAGGCACCGCATTTTAACCTTTGAATCCTCTAGGACCGTTGTTGTGAGTCGCCCACTCTGGCTTGGCCCCGGATATGACCAACTCCAAAGCTACGCTGGCCCATGAACACCCATCTCAACGAAGCACCTAACTGAATCACTTCCCTTGTGAATAACCTCTGCATGAAACATAAATCCTGAATCTTCCCAAAGACTAAACATGAGTCAATAGGGCCAATTGTAGCACACCTTTAGTATTTCCTTTGCTCAAATCACCATTTATGTTCTTTCTCCTTAGAACTCACCATTACACAGATAACCCGATACCCTACAAGTAGATAACCATGCAACCCATTCGTAGGCGGTGGGACTCTCCCACTTAGCCTTAAGCTACTATTACACATCTCTAGAGCCCACCAAGATTCTTTTTGTTTTCATTGATGACATGTTCTTGCACAATAAACCGCCAAATTCCTCGAAGTCCTTCCGTTAGCATTTCGTGAACACTCGCCAACTCTAACAACATTCGCATATTCGACCTCTTACTGGATAGTAAGTAGAATTCTTCGCAGAAATTTCGTCAACCACACGACCACTGATTTTCTCATAGGAGATAACCCACATGTGGAAATTACATGTCGACATATTCCAACGTCGCTTTAAGGGGAACAATCACTACGACATCAATAACCCATCTTGAGCCCGTGCTCATTCACCAACTGAACCAGTCCGTTCACTCCTTGTGGACATCAACTACATGTGCGACAATATCTTCTGATTCAAAGTTATATTACATCCTTCTCCATACCAGGCAACTCATTTCTGTTGCATCCAATCTCCCACCATATAATAGCCAATATTTCAAATTAAGCCCGCGGACCCAATCACCGTCCACTGAAATTCCCAAAATCACTCTAAATTTTCCTCCAAATATGTTCTTACCCTGCCACTGAACTCATATGCTACTCCGCCACTCTCCCACTTTTGTCAAGCTCACTCCTTTAAACAACTACTCGACTTTTGCTACTTGCACCTGGCCTTCTAGAATTTTAACCAAAGCCAGACATTTCACATAGGTTCTTCCTCATCCTTTGCTGCCCCGTTGTTGCCTTAAATCAATATCTATCTCCATAGCACTTGAACCGATAGATCGCTACTAACTTTAACCCTTTCCGAAGATCCTCCTTCTCGAGCCGTCATCATTACAAATACCCATTCAACCCTGAACCATTGCACCCTGCGATCTCTGATAGTCGCTCCTCCATTACTATCTCCCGATATCCTGCCCCAAAGGCGCATTGTAGAAGATCATAACAACGGCAAGCATAACACATTCAATCGAGGACGACGACACCATGTCGCAGATGAAAATTCCACCATACATGAATACACCAAGTCTCATTACTCTATTAACCCAAATCTGAACATTTATAGTCCGATTGACTTTCCTTCATCGATAATAAAATAGTAAATCCCTAAATCTTGCACGGAGTAAACATCGTTCAAAGACATTCATGATTCAACGCAAGCATCCTACCATTACACCACACTACGCGATAGCAACGCACAAATCTTCATAACAGTCAATGCCAAATCTCAAAATTTTAGGTAATACTGATACTAAGCTGAAATGATAGAACGACTTTCCACAAGGTGACGACAATAGCCCAAACAACTACGCATAGCACCCCCACCATATCTGTAGTACCATTACAGTTCCTCAAATTCCCGATTTATGGCAAGCGCTTCGCGTCGCGCAAGATTAAGTAGGAAAGAAACATAGGCATAAGCCTCAAAAGAATCAAACTGCACGATGAGGAATCAAGAAGGGAAGTACTCCTTACAACCCTGTAGCCTCTCGAAGATAAGTACAGATGTCTCTGTACCGATCCGCAAGACTCTACTAGACTTGCTCATGACTCGTGATACCTAAGGGAACCTAGTGCTCTATGCCATGTTGTAATGACCCAAAATCCATTATTGGTCGTGATGGCGCCGGACACCACTGTCAGGCAAGCCAACACCAAGAGGTTATTTAAATTCTCATTTTAGTATTTTTGAAGTCATTTATTTTCTTTGCATTTAACAATAAATAAAGAACTTCACTGATTAAATTATGATATCATTAACAATTTCAAATAATGAATAAATCCCATAGTCATCCCAGAACCTGGTGTCACAAGTGAGCTTTTACTAGAAAGTAAAATGAAATACAACAACTGTCCAGAATATAAGTTTGGATAGACAAAAAGATACAAGTACTCGAAAAGAGACTTTTCTGGCTGCGGATCGCCTAAAAGATGCAGCTCACCTAAGTCCCCGTATCCACCACGCCGCTGTGCCCACAAGGCCACTATCCATACATGTACCTATACATCAAAATGTACAACAAGTGCAATATGAGTACAAAAAACAACGTGTACCTAGTAAGTATCCCGTCTAACCTCAAAGGCGTAGTGACGAGAGGTCGACTTCGACACTTACTAGTGGTCAAATTAATATAAATAAATATGACGACATGCATGGGTGTCATGATTTAATAACAGATAGCAACATGAAGGGACAACTTCTCTCATAATTATAACCTCAATTTTCGTCATTTCAGTTTATAATTCATATCTCAAGGCATTTAAGAAGTTAAAATCATGGAAATGTACCAAGAAAATAGCATGCGCAAATAATGTCGAGGTCGTACGGCCCGATCCAACAAAAATAATAAAATGTGCACTGCCGAAGGGTCGAACGACCCGAACCATAGATGCATCTATTTACTGCCGAGGCTCTTGGCCCGATGCAATCTATTACTGCTGAGGCTCTCGGCCCGATCCACAAATAACAACTCATTTTCAAAATCACACAAATTTCCCATTTATGGTCAAGTATTTCATACAACTCATCAAGTAAGTGAGTCAATGCTCATATAATCTTTCCTATAAATCTCTAACGTGATTCAAGTAATTACTTTGGCAAAAGAGGGTGCGACACTTTCAAATATAGCATGATACATGTCCTAAACTACCCGGACAATAGCATACTAGTTGCTACGTACAGACTCTCGTCAATTCGTGCGTACATAGACCCCACAAATAGGTGCAAACATGTATTTAATTCACCTACGAGGTTAATTCTTCTTTACAAGGTTAGAAAGGAGACTTACCTCATATCGAGACTACTTCCAAATTCAAGAACGCACTCAAACCTCAAAATTTGATGCCCAACCCCTCAAAACTAGCCAAACATCACGTCAACTAATCAATATATGCTCAAAAGTTCATAATTCCACCATTTCAGTGATTACCCAAACTAATTTGCAAGATTCCTAAAATTCACCCCCGGGCCCACATGCCCGGATTCCTGAAATGTTTGAAGAAAATCGTTACCCATAACCTTAGGATCAAGAATATGTGATTTTTACTAGATTCTATAACAAATTTCGTGGTAAAACTCTATTTTTATCAAAACCATATGCTTTCATCTAAACCCTTGATTTTCACTAATCTTTGCATGTTAACCTACCCCTAATCTATGTATTTAACTCATGTAATATAGAAATTACTTACCTCAAGGTGCTAGGTGAAAGTCTCCCTCCAAAAGCTCTGAAAATCACCCAAGTGTAGAAGTGAAATGAAATAAATGGACCTAAGTCCTATTTTTAAAAGTTGTGCCCATGCCTCTGATGTCGCATTTGCGACACCTTGTTCGCAAATGCGACAATATCATCGCAAATGCGAACCTGGGCTCCCTCTGCATGGGTCACAAATGCGACAGTTGGGTCGCAAAAGCGGTCACTGCTGGGTTCGCAAATGCGAACAAAAATGTAGCAAATGCTACTGCTGCCCAGCTCAGGCTTCTTTGATTTTGCGAAGCCTTCATCGCAAATGCGAGTTCGCAAATGCGAACAAATCCTCACATTTGCGAGACCTGCAACAGCAGCCTAGAACACCAGAAAAAATTGAGTGTTTTCACTCCTAACGTACGTCTGAAACTCACTCGAGCCCTCGAGGCTCCACTCTGAATACTCACACAAGTCAAACAACACTATACAAACTTGCTCGTGCGGTCGGAACATTGAAATAACATCAAAAACTAAGAATTACACCCTAAAACCATTTAAATCAAACTTATGAACTTTAAGTTCTTCAATCTACTTCTAATGTGCCGAAACGTACTTATACTACTCGGATTGATACAGAATTTTGCGTGCAAGTCTTAAATAACATTACAGAACTATTCTAGGTCTCGAACTTTTGTTTGGACCTCGATATCACCAAAACACGTTCCAACCCACAATTATAGAACTTCTAAAACTTCAAGAATTCCATTTTCACTATTTGGCGCCAAAACGCTCCTGGGTCATCCGAAAACCGATCCGAACATACGCCTAAGTCCGAAATCATCATACGAACTTGCTGGAACCTTCAAATCCCGATTCCGATGTCGTTGACTCAAAAGTCCAATCTTAGTCAATTCTTCCAATTTAAGATTTCTGAAATGAGAATTCTCTTTCCAAATTGACTCCGAACTTCCCGAAATTCAATTGCGACCACGCCTACGAGTCATAATACCTGAAATGAAGCTGTGTATGCCCTCAAACTGCGAGCGACGTGTTAGAGCTGAAAACAACCGGTCGGGTCATTACATTTTACCATTGGCCATACTTTTGTGGCAACAAGGTAACTGATGTGTCATGCCCCGACCTTGCGGAATGCGACCGACGCTCAACTGAAATACCCCAGTCAAGTAAGACTTTACAATATCTTCTACCCACCTCTCCCATGAATAAAGATAAGAATACATTTCATTAATTGACAGTAAGAGGTCACGTGAATAGCACCAGTTCATTTCAATTAGTTACGTCATTAACAAGTCTTAAACAATACATTGTATAGTCGTAGTTATAGTGGAACAGATGATACAATTACAACATCTTTAGTTTAACCTTCCCAAAAACTGATATAACCCACACTATGTCTACAGAGCCTCTAATAGAAGCAAAAGAATGCTATGACAGTGCCGGCAACAAGGCCCCGACTATACCTCAAAACACTATGTACAAAGGATGAGAGATACTGGACCCCGAAATGAAGTGGGGCTCACCAAGTCAGCTGAGGATAGGGTGTGCTTTTATCATTGATCAATATCACCTGCTATGGAACCACACGCATCCATTAAAGATGCAGCGCCCACGGAAAAAGGGACATTAGTACATATAGAATAGTACTAGTATGAAAACTAAACACCGTCTCAAAAAAATGAGTAACGGAAAATATAGAATCAAACATGAAATCAATAAGGGACTTAAACAGTACCAAGGTATCAAGTTAGAGGAAAGGTAAATTTCAAGTTTCAGTAATTTGAGTTGGGAGATCTTAGCACCGATACACCACCGTCTTTTAGCATGGAGTCCGATCTCAGCCCAACCGGCTAACCTGTCTCACCCTGATACATACGCTCACAATACCACCATGTGCGCGGTATGGTGTCTGGTCTTAGCCCGATCGACTAAGCCGTCTTACCAAAATGTCGTATGGGTCGACATCACATCATTTTCTATAGCAATAATCTTATACCATTTTCGGGGAAACATCTCACACATTCACACGGGGATTTACCCCTCAATCACTCCTACACCGGCACCTGTAGTTTCATGATTAGGTTGTTCCAACCTACCCTTCTTCGGCGGCTAAATGATACTCCCAAAGTATTTATTATTAAAAGAATTTACCACACATTTCATAATCTTTTTCATGTCACTCATTTTATTGGCATCATTGGCTATAACGCAATATCAATCTTGGCACATTGGTCGGACTTCATAATTCATGCTCACTATTCCACTTCCAAACATCATACAGATTGTCAACAACGAACATTTCTATTCAAGACTTTAAGCACACATTTGAGAAATTTAGAGTCCTAGGCACATGTGATTTCTTATACAATTTGATATGATCACTTTCATTTAGGCTTGACTTGAAGTCACAACGTTTTAATACATACTCATACTTTGAACACGCTCCCCTAGAATAACATAACATGATAAGAATATTACAGAACACATTTTGAACATATTCATATAAATACACCTTTAGACACCAAACGTATTCATAAAAGTCAATTCATAATGGACAACTCGGGACTTACAAGAACATCGTGGGAATTTAATTTTAAGATAGAAGTTTAGCCAACATACCTTGCCTCGAGCTTTTTAAATTACTAGAATGTTCCCAGAATCTTAGCCACTTCGATCTATTTAGATATATTGTAAAATTGAACACAAATTAGGAACGAGTCCATAGTTCCATCTCACTTGAGAATTTTATCAAACACTAGGTGTGCATTACGGTTTCAAGGTCCTCCTATGGTGGATTCTTTCATCTAACTACCCAATGTTTACCAAAAAGAGCTCAACAATCTTCTCACTACCCTTGATGGTACATGCATGTAAAATAAACAACTCCTACACCCAACAATTGCTTAGCTTATTACCTATTTTCAGTTATAATCACGATATTGAGGGCTAAGAAGTAGAATCTTACCTCTAGGATGAAAACCTAGTGAATTCTTCACTTTGAGCAAGAATTGATGAATGATTAGATTACAAACTTCTCCTCTCGCTCTATGGCACTCCCTCTCTCTAGAATTATAAGTTTTTTTGCTTCAAAATTTGTCCATTACTCTAATATATCGAAATAGGGTCGGGTAAAAAATTTTAGAAAAATGAAGCCCCGATGCATATCTGTGTCCCATATATGACTGTATAACATTTCCGCGGTCCGCATAATGGACAGCACAATGGCTCTCAAGAACTGGCCAGTTCTGACCCACTCTGCGACCGGTCTGCGATCCGTAGACTTATTCTGTGGTCGCATAATGCGCCGTAGAACTTCCATCCGAATTTTTTTGTGTTGGATCTGGGATGGGTTATGCGGCCGCATAATGGACCGCATAATGGTCAGAAATTTTTTCCCAGTTCTTTAGTCTGCGACAGATCTGCGACCGTAAAAAATGCCTTACACTTAAAAAAAATTTCTTCAACTCCCCAACGCACTGTTCAACAAAAAATGTCCAAACCTCGGCGAGCTTCTCTACAATCAACAACGCATAAATCTCCCCGGGCATCACAAAATCTAGCGTTTTAGGCAAAAACTTTTACTGGGTTTACATGATATGGTAATAGTGCGTGATGATCACGCTGAAATGTAGCGTGGAAATGTTTTTTAATTAAACAAATACTAAAATAAATAAATCATAAATCAAAAGAAAAGAAAAAAGTAAAGAGAAAAAAAAACCCAACCCACTTTCTCCCTCCCACTTTCCACCCTCGCCCTCCCCTCCCCTTCCCTTTCTTTTCTTTCTTTCCACATTTCATGCTCCACCATTTTTGTCATCTCCATTTCACCACAAGTGCCTTTAACCATGGCGGTACCAAATGAAGCCAAAGATTATTCCTTTACCATAATGGAAAAATCACCATGGGAGGCAAAGGAATAACTGTAATGGGTGGACCATCGATGGAGGTGGAAATGATAATAAAATTACTGAGAAAAATAATGGACAAGTAAATAAGATCTATATTAGCAATTTTTTAACTCTTTACCTCAATCTCAGCTCTTACCTGTGCAAATCATGGAGAATTGCAAAGACAAGAGTTTTTATGAAAAAAAAGGTTATTTGGCCAGCAATCTTGCAACAAGATCTTAAAGTCAAAGTTCAAATAAAATAAATTGTTGGTAGATAAGATCAAACTAATATTGATTTGCCCATTCGAAGCAATGTTTTGTGAAGGTTAGATCTGAAGATTTTTATTTGTAATGGTTCTTGCTTTGTTGGTGAGAAGAGGACGAAATATAGAAGAGGAAGGTAAAAAGTGAGAAACAAATGGCAGCCGCCGGAGAGAAAATTTCAGTGATATTTGAAGGTTTCCGGTGAGTTTTAAAAGAAAGAAGAAGGAGTACATACTTTTACAAAGAATCTGACAAAAAATAATTATTAAAAAAAAAAGTGGGACCCCTAATTCAAAGTGTCAAGAAAATATACTGTGGAAGACATGGCAATAGAAAATGTTAAATTTTATCCATGTCAGCAGCGATTGAACAACACTCATGGTCGTAGGTGTTTATTTATAGTCATTTAGTTACGTTGAGGTGTTTAAATGGGAAAGTTCTAAGTTTATCTACCAGGATGAGAAATGGGTACAAGTTTAAGTGGGGCTATTTTGCCTTTACTAGCCATAGCAAAACTTACTTTGCCAGGAGCCTATATTTTCTATATTCGTACGCGTAAGATAGGCTGTATCAATGAATACAGTTTTGGTGTATTCCAATGTTTTCAATGTTTTCAATGTATTATATATATTTCAATTGTATTAATTTTTTTTAAAATAAAGCGGTATTTGGTTATATCCAATTCACTATATTCATTCATAGCTATTTTTATATTGCATTCGATTCGGCTGTATCCAAACAAAAATAATTTAAAAAATACAGGTGAAAATATAAAGGAGTCTCATTCGAAATACAAAAATATATACAAAAATACAAAAAGATACATAGTAGTTACACTCCAAAATAATGAATACACTCAAGTCCAGACATATCTGAGAGATACAAGAAATAAAATATACTCATATCGGGAAAATACACTCAAATCTAAGAAAATATACTCGGATCTGCGAAAATCTAATCGGTTAGCCATGGATTCCGGCCAGAGATGACGACGTCGGTGGAGGTAATGTCAAGGACGATCTAGAACTCGAGTTTTTTTTAGCAAGTTTCATTAACAAAGGCAGGGAGCAATTGGCGGAACTGTGGTTGAAACAACATTGTTGGTTTGCGAAGAGCAATTCGTTGAATGGTTTTGGTTAAATTCAAACGAGAAGGTAGAGGACTTTAGCTACGTGAAGAAGAAGAGCAGATAAGGAAGTGGAGTGTTTTTCTATAGTTTATTAGTGATGTTTATCAGAGGCTACAATATTTTTGAATAGAGGCCTGATGGTTTGACCCATCTCTCTCGGAAAAACGCTGGACAAATTTGAGCTTCAAATGTCCAGATCTATAGAATTGAGGGAGAAGAAGGAAATATAGGGAAAAGAGAGAGGGTCGAGGGAAAAGTTAAGGGATCAATTGTATATATGATGATAATTGTAACTCATATTTTTAACAATATTTTGCACTCTAATTATTACACTTTGATTTTATTTGAGCCTAATTATTAGTATTTTACACTTATTGCACGTGTTATATTGTGTAGGTTACGATTTCGAGTGAAGAAATAAGTTTGGAGCTAAAATAGATGTAACGACCCGACCGGTCGCTTTGAGCTCTAGCGCATCGTTTGGCAGTTTGAGGCTATGAGCAGCTTCACTTAAGGTATTATGTCTTGTATGCATTATCGGGATTTAATTCTAGGAGTTTTGGAGTTGATTTGTAAAGAGAATACTCGTTTCGGAAGCTTTAAGTTGGAAGAATCGACTAAGATTAGATCTTTGAGTAAACCACCTCAGAAACGAGATTTGAAAGTTCCAGTAGGTTCGTATGATGATTTCGGATTTAGCCGTATGTCCGGATCGGGTTTTGAACGACCCGGGAGAGTTTCGGCGTCTATTGTGGAAGTTGGCCTTTTTTGAAGAAATTCATAATTGGGTTGAAGTGCATTTCGATGTTATCAATGTCTGTTTGGGATTCCGAGTTTGGAAATAGCTTCGTATGGTGATTTTGATATTGGGAGCGCGTCCGGATATGAATTCAGAGTTACATAGGTCATTTTGGAGTCTTTGGGCTAAAGTTAGAAATTTGAAGTTTTTGAGGAGTTTGACCGGAAGTGGACTTTTTGATATCGGGGTCGGATTCCGATATCTGAGGTTGGAGTAGGTCCATAATGTCAAATGAGACTTGTATTCAAAATTTGAGGTCAATCGGATGAGATTTAATAGGTTTCGGCATCGAAAGTTGAGTTTGAAGTTCTAAAGTTCATCAAGTTTGAGTTGGAATGTGATTCGTGATTTTTGCGTTGTTTGATGTGATTTGAAGGCTCGACTATGTTTTCAATGTGATTTGGGATGTGTTGGTATAATTTTTTGAGGTCCCGAGGGCGACGTGAGGAATCCGGATAGTTAACGGATCGAGTTGGACTTGGAAATGAGGCTGAGGGTTGATGTCATCTGGTGTAACCGCACCTGCGAGGTATTGGCCGTAGGTGCGGAGCCGTAGAAGAGGCCATGAGGGTCGCATAAGCGATTTTTGGCTGGGAGTGTTGGGACCGCAGATGCGGTCATCTCTCCGCAGAAGCAGGACCGCACCTGCGGAAGAGGAAGAGCAGAAGCGGTCAAGTGACCGCAGGTGCGGAAAGGGCTGGAGGCAGTGAATGTTTTTATAAACGGGAATTGGCCACTTTTCTCCCATTGTTAATTTGGTTTGGGAGATTATGGAGGGTTTCAAGGGGATATATTATTCAAGTATCATAAGGTAGGTTGTTTCCACTCATTACAAGTTAAATACATGATATAGATACGGATTAAAGTATGGAAATTTGTAGAAATTTGGGATTTTAAGGAAAACCTAGGAATTTGGTATTCTTGGATTTTGACCACGATTTTTGACATGAAATCGAGAGTAAATTATATATTTGGTTTCATAAAGTTATGGGTGATCATTATCTTCGAAAAATTCTGGAATCCGGGCACATGGGCCTGAGGGTGATCTTTATCGATTTTTCGATTGGGGTTAGAAATTGTTAAAAATTGAATTGTCATGAGTAATTGAGTATAAATTTATGCGTTTGCTTAAATTATTGACTAGTTTTGGAGCGTTGTGCATCGATTTGAGTTGTCGGAAGGGCTCGGGAGCCGGTTATGGAACTTCGGAGCGAGCTAAGTCTCCTTTCTAACCTTGTAAGAGGGAATTGTACCATAGGTAAAATAATTAATTATGTGCTAGTGTTTGTGGGGGCTACGTACTCACGAGGTGATGAGAGTCCGTGCGTAGCTACTATAATGCTTAAGTCCGGGTAGTCTAGGATCCAAGAGCATGCTTACTCGTCGTACTTGTAACTTTATTGTCAATTTTAAATGCTTAAATCATATTGAACTTGGCAAATGAATTTCAAATAAAATTAAACATCATTTTCTTAATCGTTACAAGAGAAATTTATAAATTCCATGCGTAATTGTTTTCATGATGAAGTCTTGATTAACTATTTGAATCTGTGTATCTATGAGTACCTGCGTCGCACGTATGATTCGCGAGCAGGGTAACTCTTTATTTATATGTAACTGCCTCGCAACTATATTGCGCGAGCGAGGTGATCCTTTCCACTACTCTTATGGGATCTGGTCGTTCGCCTCGGCAGGATTTATGTACCAAACTCTCATGGGAGTGGGTTGTTCGCCTCTACAGGTTAATAGATACATCTATGTTTTGCGTCATTCGACCCTTCGGAAGTTTTATGGTTGATCGGGCTGTACGCCTCGGTATTTCCTATATATATATATATATATATATTGTCCCCATGGAAGCGTGCGTAGTATTTGGCAAGAAACCAATGTATCTGAGGGTTTTCCCCCTGATTTGAATTATGACAACCTATTTGATGAAATCCACTATATCTATGTATATTCTTCGGTTACAGAGAGAACTTGCTAACTGAGAGCTGAATAAATTGTAAAGAGGGGAATTGTACCACGTAATTTATACTTGTTTGTCTCATATATTTACTCTGCTTCATATTAATTCATTACTTTACTGCACTTGATATTATTGGACCTCTAGTAAGTGTCAAAGTTTACCCCTCGTCACTAACTCTTTGAGGTTAGGCGGGATACTTACTAGGTACACGCTATTTTTGTACTCATACTACACTTTCTGTGCATTTTGTTGCACATGCACATGTATGTCTAGTGGCCTAGTTTTGCGCAGCAGCTAGGTTGATACGGAGCCTTCGGTGAGCTACACCTCTCGAGACGACCCGCAACCAGCAGAGTGTCCTTCAGAGTAGTGTATGGTATTGTTTTTCTCTGCTGTCCAATTGTATTTCAGACGGTTATTGTTTTACATTTTACTTCCTAGAAATTACTCATGCACTTGTGACACCGAGTTCTGGGATGTATATGGGATACTTAGTATTGAAATTTGAAGACGTTAATCTTATTCCTTAAAGTTTATTTGTTACTAGTTAAACTTGAAAGAAATTTATGTCTCTCAGGAATACTAAAATGAGAATTTAATTAACTATTTAGTGTTGGATTTCCTCATAGTGGCGTCCGATGCCATCATGACCCTTAACGGATTTTAGGTCGTGACAACGTGGTATCAAAGCACTAGGTTCCCTTAGGTTTCACGAGTAAATGAGAAAGCATAGTAGAGTCTTGCGGATCGGTACAGAGACGTCTGTACTTATCTTCGAGAGGCTACAGAGCTATTAGGAGTACTTCCCTACTTGATTCCTCATCGTGCGATTGGATTCCTTTGAGGCTTATGCCTATGTTTCTTTCCTACGCAATCTTACGCGAAGCGCCTGCTATAAATCGAGAATTGAGGAAATTTTAATGGTACTCCAGATGTGGTGCGGGATGTTTCTCCCTGCATAGTTGTTTGGGCTATTGTCGTCGCCTTGCGGAAGGATATTCTGTCATTTTAGTTTGGTATCCGATTTTTGAGAGCTTTGAGGCTATGCGCAGATTGCTATGATGCTCACAATTGTTTATCGCACGGTATTAAGGTGATGGTAGGATGCTTGCCCATGTGTTGAGGCAGTGAATGACTTGAAAAGAAGTTTACTCAAAGCACGATTCAGAGATTCGGTATTTTATTTCCGGCGGAGGAAAGGCAATCAGACTATAAGTGCTCAAGTTGGGTTGATAGAGTAAAGAGAGGTATTTTCGAACGCGATGGAATATTCATCTGTGATATGGTGTCGTCGTCCTTGATTGAATAGAATGTGTAAGTTCGCCGGTGCTATGGTTTTCTTCAATTCACATTTGGATCATAGTATTATGAAATAGTGTTGGGGAAGCGGCTGTCAGAGATCGAGGTGTGCAGTGGTTCCGGATCGGATCGGTGTTTCTAATGTAGGTGGCTTAAGAAAGATGATCTTCGAAAAGGTTTAAAGTTTTGGCTATCTGTTGGTTTAAGTGCTGCAAAGTTGGATATGGATTTAAGGCGACAACTAGGCAACAAAGGACGAGGAAGGACGCGTGGGAAGTGTCAGGTGATGGTTAAATTTCTAGAAGGCTAGGTGTAAGAAGCGAAAGTCGAGTAGTTGCTTAAAGGAGTAAGTTCGACCTAAGTGGGAGAGTGGCAGAGTAGTATATGGGTTCAGTGGCAGGATAACTACACACCTTGAGGAAACGTTTAGAGTGATTTGGGAATTTTAGTGGACGATAATTGGGTCCACGAGCTTAATTTGATATATTGGCTATTACGGCGGGAGGTTGGATGCAACAGAAAGGAGTTGCTTGGTATGAAGAATGATGCAATACAAGTTTGAATTGGAAGATATCGTTGCACATTTAGTTGATGTCCATAAGAAGTGAACAGACTAGTACAGTTGGTGAATGAGCACGAGTTCAGGATGGGTTGTTGATGTCGTAGTGATTGTACCCCGTGCAGCGACGTTGGAAGATTTCAACATGTAATTTCCACAGGTGGGTTATCTCCTGTGAGCAGGCTAGCGGTCGCATGGTGTTGACGAAGCTTTTACGAAGGATTCTATTAGCTATCTGGTAAGAGGTCGAATATGTGAATGTGGTTAGTGATTCAGAGTGTTCATGAAAGGTCAAACAGAAGGATTTCGAGGAATTTAGCGAGTTGGTTGTGCAAGATCATGTCAACAAAGAAGAAAGAATCTTGGTGGGTTCTAGAGGTGTGTAATAGTGGCTTCAGGCTAAGTGGGAGAGTCCCACCGCCTACAATTGGGGTGCATGGTTATCTACTGGTTAAAATTTAGGTTATCGGCATATTAGTTGGTTATTACAGCTAAGGGAAGAAAACATAAGTGGTAATTTGAGCATAGGATTTGATAAATGTGTGCAAATATTTGCCTTATTGACACATGTTTAGGTTTTGGGAAGATTCAAGACTTATGCTTCATACATAGGTGAGTTGTAAGGGAAGTGATTCAGTCATGTGCTTCGTTGAGAGGGTGTTCATGTGCTAGAAGAGCCTTGGAGTTGATTATATTTGGGACCAAGTCAGAGTGGGTGACTCTCAATAACAATCCTAATGGATTCAAAGGTTAAAGTGTGGTGCCTAAGGATTTTGAGTACATAGTATGGTTGATAATCGAGCTTTTGCAGCGGAGTATGAAAAGGGGATTGGAGTGTTCTGTTCCATCTTTGGCATAAGATGTAGCATGATGGGAATGGGAGAAAATGACTTCGGGTTCATGGAGAGATTACCGGGATAAGTGTACCAGTTGAAGACGCAGATATGTGCATAATGAGGGTATGAAATGGTTCGTGATGTTCGAAATGGGCCTATTATTATTCCTAGGTCAAGCCCATAGTAAGTTAGAAGAAGTCATATTAGTTTGCAATGGCCGAATTGGCATGTTAGGTGTAGTGAGCGACATACAAAATTTAAGGTTGAGGATCAAGGTTGCGGTTCGATGTTGGCAAGGATGTCACGAGCTCGGATGAGCAGGAAAGGGATTTGAATGTCTAGAGTAAGCTGGTATTGTCTTGAGCGTCACCTAAGGTCGATGTCATGTGTAAGAGACCTTGTGTATTGATTTGTGGATTCTTTATTTGCTTTACAGCTTTAGTGCGGTCGGTGGTATGGATGTGCAGGCTCTTTACCTGGTGCGGAAGGTCATGGGAGCGTGCCTTGAGTGAAGATTGAAACTGAGTATAAAGATTGTGCCAATATCGCTAATTTGAGAATTTAAGCCCAGAGAGCGCTCAGCTCATTTGGTTGTGGACTGTGGAAGTTGTTACGGTTATTGTAACGACCCCAAATCCTAACAGGTCGTGATGGCGCCTATCGTGGAACTAGGCTAGACAACCATCACATCACCACCCATTCGTTCTATTATAGTATTTCACAATTCAATAACAAACAACAAACAGAGTATTATTTATTTCATTAAGTCTTTACGTCCCCATAATAATCTAACAGTCTAAACAAAACCTCCCAAAACTGGAGTCAACATGGCCACGAGCATCTAAGAAATAAAACTAACTCTGCTAATGTCTTAAACAATGTCTATGAAATAAATACTAATACTAATAAAGGAAGGGAAATGGAGAAGTTGCGGACGCTGGACAGCTACCTCGAAATTCCGTAAAAGCTGCTGCTAACGAACAAAGATGGCTACTGCTCCGCACTAGTACCTGGATCTGCACACAGGGGTGCAGGGAGTAATGATGAGTACGCCAACTCAATAGTAATGAAAATAAATCACAGTCTGAAGTATATGAAACACACAGCACAAAACACCAATCCACAAACAGTAAAACATCAAGTCTCAATACAGTATACATAAGTTCGAAAACCAATTTCCAGAAAAATCCTTTGAAACAAGTATATTTTCGAATATTTCTCAGTAAAATGCTTACTAAAATCAGTTTGAAAAATGAAGTGAATCATAGTCAAAATCTCAGTAAAATATCATCATAAATCTGCCCCTCGGGTAATAATCATCATAAATCTGCCCCTCGGGCAATAATCATCTCTCATAACATTTCCCTCAGCACCTCACCATCGCTTAGTATCAGCCCTGCGAGAAACCTCTCAGTCACTCAGTATCAGCCCCGCGGACATCACTCACACTCAGTAGGTACCTGCGCTCATTGGGGGTGTGTACAGACTCCGGAGGGGCTCCTACAGCCCAAGCGCTATAAACAAGACACATCATAGCATAAATCACTCACAATATTGGCCCTTGGCCTCTCTCATATCATAACATCCTCACAATATTGGCCTGCAACCTCACTCAGTCAGACACTCTCAACATGCCACTCAAGCCACAAATATACCGGGTTCTCGACCCAAAAATAGTGTTTCATTTGCAAGAAATAATATCAAAATACTCTGAGTGTCAAAACAATCATCAAGAAAAGACTGAGTGAAAATCATAACATATCAAGTAAGGAAAATAGTAAAAACAACCCCCAAGGGGTAAACAGATCGACACTAGGCCCCAAACATGTCTTACAACCCATATCATATCGAAATATATATTAGTACTATTAAGCATAGGCTTAAAAATCGGGTTCGCAACTCAATAGTTTCCTAAAAAGGGATATATTTCCAAATTTCCAATCTTTGCATTCCAAAATTGGTGAAAGGATGCAAGGTCCGGGGTTTCATACCCTCAGGACAGGATTTAAAGACATTACTTACCTCAAACTAGCCCGAAAACCTACTCTGCAATCCGCTTGCCTCTCGTATCAACTTCCGAATGCTCCAAATCTACAAAGATCAGACTTTTATCATCAAATTATTCTAAAGGAATGAATTCCAATTGAAAAATACCAATTTTAGCTCAAAACCCGAAATTAGCCAAAACCTGACCCCCGAGCCCGCATCTCGGGACTAGACAAATTTTAATACCAAAATGTTATTCATCATCTCACGAGTCCGTACATATAAATAATGCTAAAATCGGTGTTCGTTTGACCCCTCAAATCGATCCTTAAAGGTCTCATAATCTCAAGCCCTAACCCCATCTTTTTCTACTGATTTTCATGAATTAAACACTGATGTTATGTTCCTTAATCACCTATAATCGAGTTTTTGGGTCCAAAATACTTACCTCAATGAAGAATGATGATTTCCCCTCTTCAAAAATCGCCTCACAGCTCTTTCCCGTTCAAAAAAATGGTGTAAAAGGGTTAATGGTCGCGAAAGGGTTTAATTTAATACTGTCAAGGGGTTTCCGCACCTTCGGCCAAGTTTCCGCACCTGCGGAACCGCACCTGCGGTCCCCTAACCGCACCTGTGACCTTACCCGCAGGAGCGGCCTTTTCTCCGCTGGAGCGGCTCCGCAGGAGCGGACCAGACTCCGCAGGCGCGAGCAATCTGCAGGGCCCAGGCCATCGCAGGTGCGGCCAATTTCCCGCAGGTGCGAGAATTCCCCCAGTGCCCAGGCCTTTTTCCGTAGGAGCGACCTTTTTCCCACAGGTGCGAGTCCGCACTTGCGATCCAAAGGTCGCAGGTGCAGAAACTGCTGGGCAGACCTATAAATATCCCACTTCGTGAATTTTCATCCAAAAATCAAATTTTCCTCCATTGTTAACGACCCCAAGAGCTCCAGAACGACTGTTTCAGCCCAATCACCTCAAGTAAGTAATCCTTAACCCTCCGCATGTCAATTTCTTCAGTTCTTTGAGAATTTCCTCTTCCTAATTCATTGAAATTCATAAGAAATTGT
>MDKH01187170.1:0-20114 GCA_005239495.1 Nicotiana undulata | reverse complement strand
ATTATAAAACAAACACATAATTATTAATGATAGTTTGGTGCTACTAGGACTCAAATATCGAGCATGGAACGCATATGTATAACTCTAAAAATTGTGTATGTCAAAAAAATAATATTTAATTTACAGATTAAACATACAATTAATATTGTTTTAATTTACAGTTGACGACATGGACGCGCCCATACATCCCGGCCCTCGGACGTTGGATCTATTAGCCCTACAACCCCAGCATAGATCCGAGTTTATATGGGACGGACAATTACTTACGCAGACTTTCCGCGCTAGGAGAGTGGAGCACTCGTGGGACTTTTTGAGTGATAGAGTTCTACATCCACGTGTAGTCCATTACCTGGAGGAGATAGGATTATATAGGATTATTAGGATCGGCCCGATACAGTTCGACTGGGCTTTGATCACGGCGTTCATTGAGCGGTGGAGACCGGAGACGCACACTTTCCACCTGCCCATCGGCGAGGCCACCATCACGCTGCAGGACGCCGAGATTTTATATGGCATGTCCGCTGATGGCTTGCCAGTTTTACTCCCTATGGCCATGAGATATTATTCGCGGGAGTCTTATTGGGATATGTTGCATAGGCTCACGGGTTTCAGGCCACAGGATGAGACTGTAGTGTCTGGGTCCAGTCATATGCATTTGACCCCTATTAGAGCGTACCTGGAGCAGATCCACGATACTATCACCGCCGAGTCAGCGGAGGAGGATGTTATATGATATACGAGGCTGTTGTTTCTCCTTCTATTTGGGGGTTTCTTGTTCCCGAACAATTCGGGGAACCTAGTGAGCCTCCGCTTTCTTCATCATATTCAGCGGTTCGTGGATACAACCATTTACAGCTGGGGTGGTGCTGTCCTCGCATTCTTGTACAGGCAGATGTGCCGGGCTTGCATTGGCACACAGAGAGACGTTTGTGGCTTTCTGCCGCTTCTACAGGTGACAACATATTCAAATAATACGTTCATTATTTACAGTTCTACCTAGTTATAGTTAATCTTATACCTTACGTCAACTTTGTATGTTAGGTTTGGGCCTGGGAGCGATTTCTGCAGTTTCAGCCACCTCTACCACAACTACCTGCTAATGTAGCAATTCCGCATCTCCCTCTAGCCAGTAGGTGGGTTCTGCGCCGTACTCTTGCACGAGAGTATGATGCCCGTCATAATCTCCCCCTCTGCAGGGATATCTGCTGGAAGGCGCACAGGTGAATATCTACCTAAACTTACCTGGTGAAGATTAACTTAGTGTTTCGCATATTAACGGTTTGTATTCTTATTTGATAGTTCATCTGGACATCGTACATCGAGGATTTGATCGGTACCCTGCCAGCGTACTGCTCGTTCGGCCGACATATTTGGAGGACTTCTGTCCCGCTCATATGCCTTGATATTGTTGAGCATCATGCCTCCGAGCGGATATTTCGTCCGTTTGGCCTGCCGCAGCCTATACCGAGTCTGCCTGCATGGCATGCTTTACATTATGAGAGGGATGATCTGTCCATGGCAGACGACACATTTATGGCATGGCTTGACGAGCAGTTGGGTACTTGGGACAGGCGAGGGGAGTTGACCCCACCTCCGCAGGAGTTTCCTATTCAGCGCTATATGTCATAGTATCGCATTGTTACCCGACTTTTTATCGGGAACCCCGTTCATCCGGCACACGGTCGTTACGTCCCATACGCCGAGAGACACGAGGCCCTGGTATGTTTTCTTTTATTATTAATTATATACCTGTAATTTAGTGTCACATATGTAGTTTATATTTTTTACTTTGTGCAGGCGATTGGATTGCATACCATCTATCATATGGGGCAGCAGATGTAGAGTCATGTCCACGATCCTGTGGCCATGCAGGAGTATAGTCGTCGATTCATGGAGGTGGCTGCCCGGACACTGCTGCGAGCCCGATCGGATCAGCGTTTGGCACACGAGGCTGATTATATGAACCCAACGCAGTACGAGCGAGGTCGTGGTATCCCACGAGCTGGTGGTGCCCGACGAGGCGATTGTGCCGGACGATGTGGTCGTGGGCGGAGAGGAGGTGGTCCCCAGCAAGGGGGCGGTGAGGCTCCTGCTGACGATGTTGCTGCTGCTATGGCAGGTGGAATGCATGAGACGGACATGCCGTCTTACAGGCTTGGAATTTATCGCACTCCAGGAGTTGATTGGGGCAGATACTACCCAGGCCCGTCTACAAGTGATGAGGATCGACCGACCCGAGATTTGCATAGTGGGCGCCGACTGAGTTATGGCTCCTCATCACATGCGCAGGTATGAGTTTATTAGTATTGAATTTGAATTTGTTTTAACTGTAACTTATTTATTTTCTTTAACTTTATTAATTTCCTTTTTAAGGCTTCATGTGATGATGACGTGGCTGCGACATATGACTACATTCAGGATCCAGACACGATCATGGTAAGACATTATAAATTATTGTGAATTGTTATGTACTTTTCTATACTAAGTTTTATATTATTATGTAGCCTTCTACTGGACCGACAGCCTCTTATATCGATCCTGACAGCACCACCGATACATGTCATCCTACGCCGCATCCGGCTATAAGGAGAAGACTTTATAATGATGATCCTGATAGTGTACCCGGGCGCGTTGGGATGCGCCTTAGGCCAACGGCTACGTTGAGACACACCGGATGCGGGACACATTGATTCGACATTTTTTTTTTGTATTTGGTGTAAATAATATTTTTGTATACATTAACAACAATATTTATATAATATGCCCATTAATTTTTTTAGTTTCCCTTTCGTTTGATAGTTTCATATAACAATAATATTTATATAATATGCTCATTACTTTTTTTTAGTTCCCCTTTCGTTTGATAGTTTCATATAACAACACAAGCACTAAAACTTAACTTCCACTTCAATTAAAATAAACTTCAGTACAACAAACAAGGAAAATATTACAAACACAAACATAGCAGGCCAACATAATAAAAATACATGAAATAAGAAAAATACACTAAACACATACATGTTTAGTGTTTAGCCCCGGCTGCCATTTATTCTCCTCTCCAACCACTTATATCGTTCTTCATGTTGTTCTTTTTATTCTTCTAACTCTTTCAGTTTCACCTTCACCTCCGCAAGTTCCCGTTTATATTTTTTTTTACGTTCCTTTTGGGCTTGACAATTCTATTCGGATTTCCATTTTTCTTCTCCTACCTCCTTCAGTTTCACCCTCAAGTCTGCAATAATTCTATTGCTTCCTCTTTCATGTTCCCATCGTCTTAAACACACATTATGAAGATACTGCAAAGATTCTTTGTAGCATTCTTGATAACCTGGTTCATCAACCCATTCCTCAAAATCGCAAATAGGTTCGTCGGGAACCTTGTAAAACTGGTTCATACAGTGCCAGTAGCGGCGTCCAACTTCACCACCGTCCCAACAATTTTGCATCAAGCATGGTTTTCCACACTTGCACCATGGTGGACGAAGAGGTTGAGCCATTTGTGCGTTAAAAAAACCTTACTTTTAATGAAATATTTGCTATTAATAAATTTTGAGCACACAAAATAACTAGAATGAGCCCGTTATTTATAGGCGAGACAACACACACATAACGTACTATCTAATGGCGCTATATTTTGCGTGTTAAATATCATGATGTGTACAAGACAACTTTATGTCAGCTGGTCAGCTTTTTCAGTTCGACAAGACAACACACAGATAACGTAGTGTTTAATCGCGCTAAATACATAACGTACTATCTAATGGCGCTATATTTTGCGTGTTAAATATCATGATGTGTACAAGACAACTTTATGTCAGCTGGTTAGCTTTTTCAGCTCGACAAGACAACACACAGATAACGTAGTGTTTAACCGCGCTAAATACGTAACGTACTATCTAATGGCGCTATATTTTGCGTGTTAAATATCATGATGTGTACAAGACAACTTTATGTCAGCTGGTCAGCTTTTTCAGTTCGACAAGACAACACACAGATAACATAGTGTTTAACTGCGCTAAATACATAACGTACTATCTTATGGCGCTATATTTTGCGTGTTAAATATCATGATGTGTACAAGAAAACTTTATGTCAGTTGGTCAGCTTTTTCAGTTCGACAAGACAAGACAAAGATAACGTAGTGTTTAACCGCACTAAATATACACATAATTTTATTGAATTATCATTTGAATAGGTAAAATAGGAAAGTATAAATCATAATTAACAAGCATAATTTTATTTCATAAATCTTGCAACATAGACATAACAACTAATTATTACAACATCAACTCATGGGTAGTTAGGTACACTAGAAGAACACCCATCATGAGCTTGATTAGTATTGCCACCCAAACCAGCTGAAGGACATTTATGACGGTCGTGTCCTGTCTGCGAGCATATACCACATTTGCGCGCATAAACGGTATCACTAACATCCATTTGGTTCCGTATACACGTTCTCTTCTGCACCTGTATTTTATGCAAATAGGACTTGTTACACACCACTTTAAATGGTTTCGGAGGCCAATAATGCGCAGCACCCGCTGGCTGCAACTGACCACTATATGTGTTTAGGTACTTGAAAACACTATATTGTTGATCAACATAGTTGGTCTCCCCATAACAAATATGTTGAAAAAAATTGATGGCATGTGAGCAAGGCATGTGGTAGATGTACCATTTCCCACAGGAGTATAACCTTGTTGATTCATTTACAGTATGTACATTATTACCCCAATTATTATGGATAGCGATGCGAAATTCAAAAACACCTCTTTCGTTATCATACTGCAAAAATGAATGCCAATGTGCTCGCCGTCTGTATTTCTCAAATCTCTGCATCGACACTGGCATAAATTCAACACCCCTTTCCATCAATTCCGTTGCAGCAGCAGACTGTTCAACAAACCTCTCCACTATCTGCTTGAACGACATTCGCACCATGGCTGTGACGGGCAATCCTCTTGCCGACTTCAATAAACCGTTGAAAGACTCTGACACTTTGTAGTAAGAATTCTCCATCGTCTGCCACCATCCGCATGCAAAGTCCACTTTTCAGGGTGATGTCGCATTAACCAACAATAGGCTGCCTCGTCTTATTGCCTGATAGATTCCATATGCCTCCGGAATTTATGTTGTTGGTGGTCCGTTGCTGCCATCCACATCAAATCATGTAGAGACTTGTTGGGATATGCCTTCTGGAAATTGGCCTTAAAGTGCCTCACACAGTAACGGTTGTATGCATAAGGTTCTTTCCATGCAGGCAAGTTCTCCACAGAACTTAATATACCACTGTGACGATCATATATTAGACAAATATCTTAATGCTATTTGACAACGTGCTCTTTCAGGTGGTTCAAAAACAACATCCACGTCTCTGTGCTTTTATTGGCACAAACAGCAAAAGTTAGAGGAAATATCTGCCCATTAGCATCCACTGCCACGGCTATCAATAGCTTGATATCGTACTTTCCATAGACATGAGTTCCGTCTATGGATATTACGGGCCGGCAATGCGAAAAACCATCAATTGCTGGCTTAAACGCCCAGAACACGTAATTGAATATGTATTTCGGTGTTCCCGGAATTCGCTCAAGCTTCCATTCAACAACCATCCCGGGGTTAAAGTGCTGCAGTGCAGCCATGTACTTTGGCAGAGATGCAAATGACTTATCCCAGTTACCGTAGACAATTTCAAATGCTCATTTGCGCCCGAGAAATGCCTTTCTTTTCGTAATGGTATGGCCATATTCCTGGTGGACTGATGTAATGAACTCTTTGATTTTATACCTTATGGACGCTTCGAGGTGCGAAATAAGAACGAGAGAAATCAAGTCAATATCCAAGTTGTAGTGATTCCCGTTGAATGTGTCCATTTCGCATGTGTGGGTGGGAAAGTATTTACCCACTTTCCACAGACCTGTCTTCTTCTTGGTTGCACGCAACATCCAATTACATGGCCAAAACCACCTGCAGCAAATAGTGTTGTATACCGACGGACGTGACTCTTTAACCATCATCTCACGACACTCTTTTACGTTGTGCATTTTACAAGCCCTGCTTACACGCGCTTTGTCAGGAAAAAGCATCCCCTTTGCAAGCACCGTTGGTCTAGACTCATCCCACATTGCTGCCCGAATTTCATCAAAATCCCTTATGAGAGCTTCCACATCCGGCACGCTTGGCAAGATATCAATGTAAGGAGTATCCCTTGAATGAAACGGCACTTCGGACTCGTACACTCTTCATTTGGGGGGTGGGGGGGGGGTCTCTTCAAATCATGTCCTTCCTCCTCATCACCATCCTCACGAGGAGTGTCTCGTCTACGGATTCATCGGCATTGTTGTCGTAATCACTATTCTGTTCCTCACTCTGTGCATCTTCCAGATCCCGATTTAATACGTCATTTTCGGGCAATTGAGTGAGTACGGGTGGTTCAACTTGCTCGTTTTCACTTAAGCTACTTAACTTAATAAATGTTTTCCATATAACTATATCACTTCACTTACAAGTCGTAATGTGATGAAATTCCATGATGGACGTTTTCAATTAGGTGATGACTACCGGATGGACCACTTATAAAATTCATATCCGGCCGGTAACCCCTGTTAAATATATGAGCGTTAATACAAAAACACTACACCAAAAATGTACATAATTAACACAAATGAAAATTGAAGTTTACCACTCGTCTTGTGAATTATGGAAAGCAGGATACAAGTTATTTTCTCGCTGCTCATTTGCCGACGGTGATAAGTTTAAATCAAGGAAAACTCTTTCATCCGGAACTTTTCCGGCTAAAACTGCTCCAGAATAACCACCCGATGACTGGGGGTTATCCCTACTACGCGCAACCTCGTTTTTGGGAACATATTCTACCTTGACGTACATCTCCAACATTGTGATTACAAGAAATTCCCTGCATTCATCCAGAGTCCTCAGAAAATCACTCAAAGTTTCATCATCGTCGATGTTAAACTCCGAGTAAAAAGCAACCCCTTCCGGAGTGACGGAATACGGATATCTTCTGGTTACTTTAAGTATCACTGAACGTTTTCTCACACTCATTTTTTTTGCATAACAACGATATCAATTTATCGTACTCCATTGTAACTGGAAATTTAACATGACACCGAGCTGGTAAACTGTACTCCACAGAGTTATTCTCCATCACAACCTCACCCCTCCCAATATATCGAAACTCTTATTCTACGCTCTTCAGACATAATGAAAAAATGCTGGAGAATTTAACAACAATAAACGTTTTAACAAGAGTTAAAAATTTTTTTGAATATTTTTCCTACAATCCTAACCTCTTTATATAGGAGATGGCTAGTCCGAGATTTTTTTTTTATGTATAGCGTCCAAATACTGGGCGCTATACGCATTTGAATTATTGATAAGTCAGTTATTATTGGTGGGGCCAAGAAAAAGGAGTATAGCGCCAGAAAGATGGACGCTATACATAAAGTTTTATGTATAGCGCCGGGTATTTGGGCGTTATACCTGGGCGTGGCAGCTTTTTATATATAGCGCCCAAATACTGGGTGCTATACATTAACGACAGAATTACCGTTAATGTATAACGCCCAGTATTTGGGCGCTATTTATAGATATGTCTTTTTTTTTAGACCTATTAAGGTCTTATAAGTCCAAAAGAACCACAATTTGGTTCCGGACTCGCCAAAAGATGTCATCACAGATAGCGTTTCATTATAACTTGTGACAGATGTTCAGTTATAAAATTTTCGGAAAAGGATTCATAATGCCCCTAAATTATTGGAAAATATTTTAAAATATTTTTTATTTATTTATTGGGCTAAAAATATCTCTTCATTCACTTTTTTGGTTCACTTATGCCCTTTGACCGTTAGATCAATGCTATATTTAAAATAATTATTATTCTTTTTGTAAACTAATGCACCAATAGTCCATTTATTTAGTAAAGTCTTCTTCTTCTTTTTTCCAATTTTTACAAAAAAATATTTTTTTCAGTTTTTTCAGTTTTTTAAAACTTTTCTTTTTGTAAAAGCTGAAATAAAATTGTAGAAACAGAAAAAAAAATTATTTTTAATAAAATATTTTCGTTTTTTAAAAACTGGAAAAAATATTTTCAACAAAATATTTTCGTTTATGAAAAATATTTTTTTTTTATTTTTTTCATTTTTTAAAGCATTTCGTTTTTCAGTAATTTTAAAGAAAAAATCGTTTTTTTAAACTGAAAAAAATATTTTTCAAAAATGTTCAGTTTTTAAAAAAACGAAAGTATTTTATTAAAAACAATTTTTTCTGTTTTTACAAAAAAAAAAGCTTTAAAAAAACTGAAAAAAATGAGATTTAACATAAAAACTGTCTTGTTTTTTTGTAAAAACTGAAAGAAGAAGAAGAAGACGATTTTACTAAATTAGTGGAATATTAGTGCATTAGTTTAAAAAAACGAAAATATTTTACAAAATATTTGTTTTAAGTTTTACAAAAAAATATTAATTATTTTTAATTTAGCATTGACCTAACGGTCAAAGGGCATAAGTGAACCAAAAAAATGGAGGGAGGGGGTAATTTTAGCCCAATAATTGGATGAAGGGTAAAGTTTGTGTATACACTTTATTTCTCAAATTCTACTAGTGAGATTTTACTGGGTTACTATGGTTGTTGTTGTTGTTGTTGTTGTACGGAGAGAATGAAACCATTTGAAGGTAAATCAGGAAAGAGTATTCTGCTAGTAGTTGTAGAAGAGAAGTGACTCTGCTAATTGAATTGTCTGAGGCCGGACATCAAGAGGATAATACTACTTCCGACAAAGCAGAAAGTGACTACAAATTCATGTTCTACTTTTTCTACTCGATTTATGAAATTCAGTTTCTATAAATGTTAGAATAAATATTTATTATGTGGTGATCTCATAATTAGTGACGGATCTAGAATTTTAAAGTGATGGGTGTTCGTCGATAAAAAATCTGAAAGAAGAGGAAAAGGGAGTTTAGTTATGGGTGCTCACTCTATAGTTATCTAACTATTTTTATAATTGTCTATGCAAATTTACTAAGCTCGATTACAAAAATAATGAGTGCTCAAGCACCCATAACCATCTATGTACATCCGCCACTCCTCATAATATATGTTATGTGTCACGATCCGAATTCCCACCGTCGGGACAGTGATAGCGCCTAATGTTGTACTTGCTAGGCAAACCAACAATAGAGGGTTACGGCATTTAAAACAATTAAAACATACACAAAGTCTTTCTACCATCCGACGTATGATACCAAAACAATATATGAAATAATAGAACGATAATGCGAAACTAATGCTAACGTCTAACTACGCAGGATTTGGAGTCACAATTCACGAACTACTAAAAATTACTACAAGTATTTGGTTGAAAAAAAATATATTATTGTTTGAACTAAATAAAACATCAACTGAATAATAAGGAAGAGACTCCAGGAATATGCGGACGTCAGCAGATCTACTTCGTGTCTCCGTGTAAATAGTCAGCTCTAACTCGAACTCAGCTCGAACCTAAACCTGGATCTGCACAAGAAGTGCAGAATGCAGTATCAATACAACCGACCCCATGTACTGGTAAGTGTCTAGCCTAACCTCGGCGAAGTAGTGACGAGGCTAGGACATGACACCACATAAAAACCTGGACATATATAATCATGCTAGTAGAAATAACAACAAATAAAGAATTTAAAACAACAAATAATGGGAAGGGGACATGTAGTGGGGAATTTCAACATAAGGGGTGAGAAAACGAGAAGATATAAATAAATGGTGATCAACAAACCAATTAAGCAATTAAAATAGAAAGGAGATCTGCACGGCATCACCCTTCGTGCTTTTACTCTCAGCCTCACCAAATAATAAATAGAAGACACGACATCACCCTTCGTGCTTTTACTCTCAACCTCACAATATAAATAAATTATGCACGACATCACCCTTCGAGCTTTACACTCTTTCTCACTATATAAATAAATTATGCACGGCATCACCCCTCGTGCTTTACACTCTTCCTTACCAGTCACAGAATCATTAACAACTGACAAAGAGAAATCTCACAAGAAATCAGTATTTCATCATCATTACTTTCACAATTTAATATCTCAATCTCAAATCAATATTCACAATATTATCCATCTCGCTGGAAATGATAATAATTCTTCCAACACTTCAATAACAAAAATAAGCATAGATATTAGGCTTTACGACTACAAGAATAACAAGAATGAACTTTCACTCGCATGTTATGACTAGACCACCACATATAGGTACTCGTCACCTCACTTATACACCGTATTTAACAACAAAACAAGTAGCAAGTAGTCACAAGATACTTATTCCCTCAAGCTAAGGTTAGACATGACACTTACCTCGATTTCGCAGGCCACTCACTGCTCAAGTACATCTTTCCCTTTAGAATTCACCTCCAACCCACTCGTATATAATCATAATTAGTTTAATATGTTTAAAGGAATCAACTTAAATGCTTAATCATGATTTTCCTCAGTTTTCCCAACAAACGACAAAAATCGACCCTGGGTTAGTCCAAACTCGAGGTTTGGACCAAAATTCGTTTACCCATTCTCCCTCGTGTACGGATATACAATTGGTTTTGGAATCTGGCCTCAATTCGAAGTCTAAATCCCCAAATTTCGAAATTTCTAAGTTCTTACCCAAAAATCCTTATTCTACCATGAAAATCCTAGATTCTAGGTTGAAAGATTTTTAAAAGATGTAAAAGATTGAAAGAAAATAGTTAGGAATCACTTACCTATGATTTAGAGAAGTTTTGGTGTTTAAACAATTGCCTCTTGAGGTTTAGGGTTCAAAAAGTTAAAGAATGAATGAAAAATCTCGTCTAAGTCCCTTTTACCTAGTTGCGGATGTCGCATTTGCGACATGTACTTCGCAATTGCAAAGCTCGCAAATGCGAAGGTACCATCGCAAATGCGAGGTCCTTCACTTCCCTGTTGACTTCGCAAATGCGAAGCATATGCCGCATTTGCGAACATAGCCTTCCCAAGCCCCCTTCGAAATTCGAAGAAAGTCTCGCAAATGCCAGGCCTGCAATGCTCGCATTTGCGAAGCCTGATCTCGCATTTGCAAGATCAAAGGCCTGTAACAGATAGATCACACCAGCAAAGTTTTTCCTAAGTCCTAAACACTCTGTGGCCTATCCGAAACTCAGCCGAGCCCTCGGGGCTCCAACCCAAATATACACGCAAGTCTAAAAATATCATACAGACTTGCTCTTGCGATCGAATCACAAAAATAACACCTAAAACTACGGATTTTACATCAAAACTCATGAATCTCTCTAGAACACTTAAAGTTTTTATTTTCTCAACCGAAGGTCCGAATCACGTCAAATCAACTCTGATTTCTACAAAATTTCATAGATATGACTTAAATATTATAATAAACCTGTACCGGGCTCCGGAACCAAAATACGGGCATGATACCTACGAGTTCAAGCATTAATCAATTTCTTTAATTCCTTTAAAATTCAGTCTAACAATTTTTATCAAAAAATCATTTCTCGAGCTAGGGACCTCGAAATTCGATTTCGGGCGTACGCCCAAGTCTCATATTTTACTATGGACCTCCCGGGACCGGCAGAACACGGGTCCGAGTCAGTTTACTCAAAACGTTGACCAAATTTAACTCAAAATAAATTTTAACTCTCAAAATTATTATTTCATATATATGCTTTCCGGATTCACGCTCGGACTGCGCACGCAAATTGAGGTGAATAAAAATAGGGCTTTTAAGGCTAACGAGCCCGGAATGGAGTCTTAAATCTTAAGATGACCCTTTGGGTCATCACAATCTCCACCTCTAAAATAAACGTTCGTCCTCGAACGGACATAGAAAAGTACCTGAACTGGCGAACAAGTGTGGATATCTACTCCGCATGTCCGAGTTAGACTCCCAAGTAGTTTCCTCAACAGGCTGACCTCTCCACTGCACTCGAACTGAAGGGTAACTCTTTAACCTCAACTGACGAACTTGCCGATCTAGAATGGCTACCGGCTCCTCCTCATAGGTCAAATCCTTGTCCAATTGGACAGAGCTGAAATCTAACACGTGGGATGGGTCACCATGATATTTCGGGAGCATAGACACATGGAATACTGGATGAACTGAGGATAACCCTGGAGACAATGCAAGTCTATAGGCTACCACCCCTACTCTCTCGAGAATCTCAAATGGCCCGATATACCTAGGGCTCAACTTTCCCTTCTTCCCAAATCTCATAACACCCCTCATGGGTGATACCTGAAGTAATACCCTCTCTCTGACCATGAATGACACATCACAAACTCTACGGTCGGCATAACTCTTTTTCCTGGACTGAGCTATACGAAGGCGATCCTGTATAATCTTAACCTTGTCCAAGGCCTCCTGAACTAAGCATGTACCCAATAACCGAACCTCCCCCGGCTCAAACCATCCAACTGGCAATCTACATCGTCTACCGTATAATGCCTCATAGGGAGCCATTTGAATGCTCGACTGGTAGCTGTTATTGTAGGCAAACTCCGCTAACGGCAAGAACTGATCTCAAGAACCTCCAAAGTCAATAACACAGGCGCGAAGCATATCCTCCAAGATCTGAATAATACGCTCGGACTGCCCGTCCGTCTGCGGATGGAATGTTGTGCTCAACTCCACCCGTGTACCCAACTAACGCTAAACTGCAGTGCGAGGTAAACTGCGTACCTCGATCAGAAATGATAGACATGGGCACACCTTAAAGGCGAACGATCTCCCGAAAATATATCGCTGCCAACCTCTCCGAGGTATAAGTACTTGCCATCAGAATGAATTGCGCTAACTTACTCAGCCTATCCACAATAACCCAAACGACGTCGAACTTTCTCTGAATCCGTGTGAGTCCAACAACGAAGTCCATAGTGATCCTCTCCCACTTCCACTCAGGAATCTCTATCTACTAAAGCAAACCACCGGGTCTCTGATGCTCATACTTCACATGTTGGCAATTCAAGCACCAAGCCTTATAAGCAACAATATCCTTCTTCATCCTTCGCCACCATTAATGCTACCGCAGGTCCTGGTACATCTTGCCAGCACCCGGGTGAATAGAATACTACGAACTGTGAGCCTCCTCAAGGATCAACTCACGAATCCCATCAACATTAGGCACACACACTCGACCTTGCATCCTTAAAACACCGTCATCTCCAACTGTAACCTGCTTGGCACCACTGTGCCGAACTGTGTCCCTAAGAAACATCAAGTGAGGGTCATCATTCTATCGATCTATGATACGCTCGAATAAAAAAGACCGAGCGACTGTACAAGCTAAAACATGGTCGGGATCTGAAATGGCCAACCGCACAAACTGATTGGCTAGAGTCCGAATATATGAAGCTAGCGACCTCTCACCGACTGGAATGAACGCAAGGCTGCCCATACTCACTGCGTTCCTACTCAATGCATTGGATACCACATTGGCTTCCCTAGATGGTACAATATAGTGACGTCATAGTCTTTCAGTAGCTCTAACCATCTCCTTTGCCTCATATTGAGATCCTTTTGCTTGAACAAATACTGAAGGTTGTGATGACCGTGAAAACCTCACACGACACGCCATAAATATAGTGCCTCCAAATCTTCAACGCGTGAACAATGGTTGCTAACTCTAAGTCATGGACATGATAATTCTTCTCACTAACCTTCAACTGCCGAGACTCATATGCAATCACCCTGCCCTCCTGCATCTATACCGCTCCGAGTCCAACACGAGAGACATCACAATATACTATGAAGGATCTTGAACCTAAGGGTAACACCAACACCAGTATTGAAGTCAAGGTTGTCTTGAGCTTCTAAAAACTCGCCTCACACTCGTCCGACCATTTGAATGGGCCACCTTTCTGAGTTAATTTAGTCATTGGGGCTGTTATAGATGAGAACCCCTCCACGAAACAACAGTAGTAACCCGCCAAACCCAAGAAGCTCCTGATTTCCGTGGCTGAAGTGGGTCTAGGCCAGTTCTTGACTGCCTATATCTTCTTAGGATCGACCTGAATACCCTTTGCTGATACGATGTGACCCAAGAAAGCTACTGAATCCAACCAAAACTCACTTTGTAAATTTAACGTACAACTAACTGTCCCTCAAAGTCTGGAGTGCAATTCGGAGGTGCTGCTCATGCTCCTCCCGACTGCGACAGTATATCAGAATGTCATCAATAAACACAATTACGAAGGAATCCAGATAAGGCTTGAACACCCGATTCATCAAGTCCATAAATGTTGTTGGGGCATTAGTCAAGCCAAAAGACATCACCAGAAATTAATAGTGCCCATACCTCATCCGAAAAGCTATCGTAGAGACATCAGATGCCCTAATCTTCAACTGATGGTAATCCGATCTAAAATCAATCTTCGAAAACACCATGGCACCCTGAAGCTGATCAAACAAATCATCAATTCTCGACAATGGATACTTATTCTTGATAGTGACTTTGTTCAATTGCCGGTAATCTATACATATCCTCATCGATCCATCCTTTTTCTTCACGAACAAAATCGGTGCACCCCAAAAAGAGACACTAGGCCTAATGAAGCCCTTATCAAGCAAGTCTTGCAACTGTTCCTTCATTTCTTTCAACTCTGCTAGGGCCATCCGGTATGGAGGAATAGAAATGGGCTGAGTTCCCGGAGCCACATCAATGCAAAAATCAATATCCCTGTCGGGTGGCATCCCCGACAGGTATGCAGGAAACACCTCGAGAAACTCACGAATAACAGGCACTGAATCTATAGAAGAAACCTCAGTACTAGAATCACGAAGATGATCCAAATAGGCCAAACACCCCTTCTTGACCATGCGACGATCCTTCGTATAAGAAATAACCATGTTGGAAGAATGACCAGGAGTCCCTCTCCACTCCAATCGAGGCAACCCCGGCAAGGCTAATATCAATGTCTTGGTGTGACAGTCCAAGATGGCATAATAAGGCGACAACCAATCCATACCCAATATGACATCAAAGTCAACCATATTAAGGAGAAAAAGGTCTACACTGGTTTCAAGACCCTCAATAACACCCACACACGAGAGGTACACACGATCTACAACAATATCATTCCCCACGGGTGTAGACACATAAACAGGGACGCTCAAGGAATCTTGGGGCACAACCAAATACGAAGCAAAATAAGATGACACATAAGAGTAAGTAGACCCCGGATCAAACAGAACTGAAGCATCTCTATTGCAAACTAAAATGGTACATGTGATAACATCATCGGAGGACTCCGCCTCAGGTCTGGCCGGGAATGCATACAATCAGGGCTGGGCCCCACCATCCTGAACCATGTCTCTGGGACAACCTCTGACAGGCATACCTCCACCTCTAGCGGGCTGGCCTCTACCTCTAAAAATCTAGCCCCTATATCTGGCTACCTGACCCCTACCCCTAATTGGTTGGGCAGGTGGTGGGGCAGCTGGTGCTGGAACTATAGCACAAGAACCCTGCTACTGAGAACTACCCGACGCACAAGGGAAATATCTAGCAATGTGCCTCGGGTCACCACAAGTATAACAAGACTTCGGCTACTGAGACTACTGGCCGGCAATATGACCATGTAGACCTGTATAACCACCCTGAAAACTCTAAAGAGGAGGTGCACTGATATGAGCTGGCTGATCAGAATAAGGCAAGTAAGAGCCACGACCTCCTGGGGCACCATGGGATGTCTGAAGTGCTGAATGGAATGGCCTCCACTGAAAGTAATCCCGCCTCTAGATGAGGCACCGCTGAATCCACCGGAATGGCAAGGTCTCTTGTCTGAACCCTGACCTCCCAATCCAAGAACTACCTCAACTCGCCGGGCCACATTGGCTGCATCCTGGAAAGATATCTCGCTCCATGTCTCCTTAGCCATCTGCAATCAGTTAGGCTGAGCAAGACCATAAATAAATCTCCTAACCCTCTCTCTCTATATAGGTAACAAAAGAGTAGCATGACGAGCCAACTCCATGAAACTGGTCTCATATTGCGTAACAGTTATGTTGCCCTGCTGGAGACGCTCAAACTGACGGCAACGCTCCTCTCTAGTGGTAATAGGTAGAAACTTCTCCAAGAAGAGGTGTGAAAACTGATCCCAAGTAAGAGTAGGTGACCCAGCTGGTCTAGTCAATAGATAATCTCTCCACCATTTCTTGGCAGAGCCAGTCATCTGGAAAGCAGCAAAATTGACCCCATTGGTCTCCAAAATACCCATATTCCAGAGAACCTCATGACAACTATCAAGGTATTCCTGGGGGTCCTTTGAAGTGGCACCACTAAAATGAAAAGGGAAAATCTTGATAAACCTGTCCAATCTCCACAAAGCATCGGAGGACATAACTGCCCATGAACAATGGTGTTGCAACAACTGGTTGAACTACCCCAACTAGATGGGCTGCTGGGGTCTGAATATGAGGATTAATCTACTTCGGAGTGTGGGTAGCAGGAGTCTGGACTCCTCCTCCAGCCTGAGATACGGCTGCTACCACGGGGAATGCGCCAGTCTGGGCTACACTCTCTATAAGGCCCACTAGTCGGACCAAGGCATCCTGAAGCACCGGGGTAGCAATAAATCCCTCTAGGACCTGAGCTGGTCCCGCCGGAACGGTTTGAGCTGGAGCTCCCTCATCAAGATCTATCTGGGGCTCTGCAACTCGAGGTTCTACCAGAGCACTGGGGTGAGTCATGCCCCTGCCTCGGCCTCTGTCCCTTGTAGGAGCTGATTCTGGAGGATCCGGTTGCTGGTCAGCGGAATAAGAGGTACGTGTTCTCGCCATCTGCGAGAGAATAAGAATAGAAGAGTTTAATCAGTATTGGGATAACAAGAATCGCATGACACTTGTTCCTAACTTTATAGCCTCTAGGATATAAGTACAGACGTCTCCGTACCGATCCCCAGACCCTATTAAGCTTGTCCGTGAATTGTGAGACCTAGACAACCTAGTGCTCTGATACTAACTTGTCACGAACCAAATTCCCACCGTCAGGATCGTGATGGCGCCTAACGTTGTACTTGCTAGGCAAGACAACAATAGAGGGTTACGACATTTAAAACAATTAAAACATATACGAAGCCTTTCTATCATCCAACGTATGATACTAAAGCAATATATGAAATAATAGAATGATATTGCGAAACTAATGCTAATGTCTAGCTACCCACGATTTGGAGTCACAATTCATGAACTACTAAGAATTACTACAAGTATTTGGCTGAAAGAAAATATATAACTATTTGAACTAAATAAAACAACAACTGAATAATAAGGAAGAGATTCCAGGAATCTGCGGACGTTGGCAGATCTACCTCGTGTCTCCGTGTGAATAGTCAACTCTAACTCGAACTCACCTTAGACCTAAACCTAGATCAGCACAAGAAGTGCAGAGTGCAGTATCAGTACAACCGACCCCATGTACTGGTAAATGTCGAGCCTAGCCTCGGCGAAGTAGTGACGAGGCTAGTACATGACACAACATAAAAACCTGGACATATATAATCATGCTAGTAGAAATAACAGCAAATAAAGAATTTAAATAATGGGAAGGGGACATGTAGTGGGCAACTTCAACATAAGGGGTGAGAAAACGAGAAGATAAATAAACAGTGATCAACAAACTAATTAAGCAATTAAAATAGAAAAGAGATCTGTATGGCATCACCCTTCGTGCTTTTACTCTCAGCCTCACCAAATAATAAATAGAATTCACGACATCTCCCTTCGTTCTTTTACTCTCATCTTCACAAGATTATAAATAAGAATGCACGGCATCACCCTTCGTGCTTTTACTCTCAACCTCACAATATAAATAAATTATGCACGGCATCACCCTTCGTGCTTTTACTCTCAACCTCACAATATAAATAAATTATGCACGGCATCACCCTTCGTGCTTTACACTCTTCCTCACAATATAAATAAATTGTGCACGGCATCACCCTTCGTGCTTTACACTCTTCCTTACCAGTCACAGAATCATTAACAACAAATAAAGAGGAATTTCACAAGAAATTAGTATTTCATCATCATTACTTTCACAATTTAACATCTCAAATCAATATTCACAATATTATCCATCTCGGTGGAACTGAATACAATTCTTCCAACACTTCTATAACAACAATAAGCATAGATATTAGGCTTTAAGACTACAAAAATAACAAGATGAACTTTCACTCGCATGTTATGACTCGACCACCACATATAGGTACTCGTCACCTCACATATACATCGTATTCAACAACAAAACAAGTAGCAAGTAGTCACACAATACTTATTCCCTCAAGCTAAGGTTAGACATGACACTTACCTTGATTTCGCAGGCCACTCACTACTCAATTACAACCTTTCCTTTAGAATTCACCTCCAACCCACTCGTATCTAATAATAATTAGTTTGATATTATTAATATTGATAAAGGAATCAACTTTAATGCATAACCATGGTTTTCCCAAGTTTTCCCAACAAAAGACAAAAATCGACCTCGGCCCCGCTTAATTCAAACTCGAGGTTCGGACCAAAATTCGTTTACCCCTTCTCCCCCGAGCCCGGATATACGATTAGTTTTGGAATCTGGCCTCAATTCGAGGTATAAATCCCCAAATTTCTAAATTTCTAAGTTCTACCCAAAAATCCCTAATTCTACCATGAAAATCCTAAATTCTAGGTTGAAATCTTGTTAAAAGATGTAAAAGATTGAAAGAAAATAGTTAGGAATCACTTACCTATCATTTGGAGAAGTTTGGTCTTTGAAAAATAACCTCTTGAAGTTTAGGGTTCGAAAGGTTGAAGAATGAATGAAAAATTCCGTCTAAGTCCCGTTTACCCAGCTGCGGATGTCGCATTTGTGACCGGTGCTTCGCAAATGCAAAGGTACCATCGCAAATGCGAGGTCCTTCACTTCCCTGTTGATTTCGCAAATGCGAAGTATATGTCTCATTTGTGACATCTGGGCCCATCGCAATTGCGGTAGCAAGTTTGCATTTGTGAACATAGCCTTCCCAGGCCCCCTTCGAAATTGCGAAGAAAGTCTCGCTAATACCAGGCCTGCACTGCTCGCATTTGCGAAGCCTGATCTCGCATTTGCGAGATCAAAGTCCTGTAACAGGTAGCTCACACTAGCAAAGTTTTTCCTAATTCCTAGACACTCTGTGGTCTATCCGAAACTCACCCAAGCCCTCGGGGCTTCAAACCAAACATGCACGCAAGTCTAAAAACATCATACAGACTTGCTCGTGCGATCAAATCACAAAAATAATACCTAAAAATACAGATGTTGCATCAAAACTCATGAATCTCTCAAGAACACTTGAAGTTTCTATTTTCTCAACCGAAGGTCCGAATCACGTCAAATCAACTCCAATTTCTACCAAATTTCACAAATATGACTTAAATATTATAATAAACCTGTACCGAGCTCTGGAACCAAAATACGGACTCGATACTAACGAGTTCAAGCATTAATCATTTTGTTTAATTCCTTTAAATTTCAGTCTAATAATTTTTATAAAAAATTTATTTCTCGAGCAAGGACCTCGGAATTCGATTCTGGGCAAACGCCCAAGTCTCATATCTTACTACAGACCTCCCGGGAACGTCGGAACACAGGTCTGGATCCGTTTACTTAAAATGTTGACCAAAGTCAACTAAAAATAAAATTTAACTCTCAAAAAGTATTATTTCATATATTTTCACATATAGGCTTTCCAGATTCATGCCCGGACTGTGCACGTAAATCGAGGTGAATAAAAATAGAGATTTTATGGCTAAGGAGCCCGAAATGGAGTCTTAAATCGTAAGATGACCCTTTGGGTCATCACATTATGATAGCATGCCATAAAATTGATTAGTTGGTATATAGGTTTGATATCATGTTTGAAATTATACGAAAAATTATTTTTAAGGTTGTGTAAGATATGAATTAAGCTTACATTAATACTTGAATTTATTTTGAGATCATGAAGGTGATATCTTATATGCATATCATTTTGGATCAATAAATATCTATCTATCTATCTATATATATATATATATATATATATATATATATATATATATATATA